>SJYT01040019.1:9310-74534 GCA_006410635.1 Cephalophus harveyi
TCGGTGTTCCACCAATGTGGGGACGGGTATGTCGGGGAATTTCTTGAGTTGCAGCAAGGGTGGGAAGGACCCTTGCGAGGTTCAAGAGAGAAGGCGTGAATGCCCTTGAGATGCCATTGCAGAAAACGGCCTCATCTCGCCCGGAGGGGAGAACCTCCTGGTTTTTCTCGAGTTGCGGAAAGTCCCTGGCAATTGACGACGGGGACCTCAGCGACCTGCTGGCGTGGCCTCAGGAAAGACCAGCCTCCATGCGAGTTGCGAGGGGCCCCTCGGGATTCCTCTCCAGTCATGTCGGTTCCTAATTCCTTGGCTGGAACTGGGGCCAGAACCTGAGGTTTCATCTCCAGTGCTGACATGGATCTTGGGGTTCCTCTGGAGTCTCCACAGGAGAGTCAGGACTATTCTTGAAAGGAGACATACACGTCCGTTATCCTCCTAAGGTGTAGGAGCAATGTGAGGCTTCCCTACGAGTTGACACAGGGATCTGTGGCTTTTCCTCGCGGTGCCACAGGGCTGTCGCAGGTGCCACAGTGGTGTGATTCAATGCTCGGTGTGACCTTCGAGGAAAGGTAGGGAAATCTGGTTCTTCTGGAGTGGACTGCAACATTTGGGGGTCCTTTGGAATGGTGGCATGTCCCCTGGAGTCCCTCTCGACATTCCTGTTGAGAGCACGTCATCTTGCTGTGCAACGGGAAAGGAGAATCCTTTCCCGATGAAGCAAGGAAGGGAACCCTCATCTGTAGCGGATGAGAGGGAAAGGGGGCCCCTTTTGAGTTGTGGTGGGACCCTCAGTGTTACTCTCGAGAGGAGACCGATATGTGAGGAACATCTCGATTTGCAGCAATGGTGTGAAGGACCCTTTGAGGTTCAGGAGGGAAGGAGTGATTTATTTTGGGATTCCGCAGCAGAAAACGTCCTCATCTCGCCTGAAGGGGAAACCTTTTGGTTTTTCTTGAGTAGCGGCAGGTCCTTCTCAGGTTACAACGGGGAACTCAGGGACCCGCTCGCGTGGCCTTAGGAAATGCCATTCTCTGGGCGAGTTGAGAGTGGCCCCTTGGGTTTCCTCTCCTGTCTGTGCCGGGTACTGAGTCCCTGTCTTGAGCCGAAGCTGGAACCTGAGGTTTCCTCTCCACATCTGGCATGGATCTTGGGATTCCGCTGGAGTCTCCACAGGAGAGTTAGGCCTCGTCTCCTGTGGTTATATGCAAGTCTGTTTTCCTCCTGAGCTGTAGTAGCAGTGTCAGGCTTCCAGACGTGTGGACACAGGGATCTGTGGCTTTCCCTCGAGATTCCACAGGGCTCTCGCACATGTCAACGTGGTGTGATTCGATCCTTGGGGTGACCTTCGAGGCAGGGCACGAAAAGCAGGTTCATCTGAAGTGGACTGAGATATTTGGGGGTCTTTTGGAATGGTGGAACGACCCCTGGAGTTCCTCTCGACATTCCTGTTGAGAGTGTGTCCTCTTGCTGTGCGACGGGAAAGCCAGAATCCATTCTGACTAAGCAGGAAAGGAACCCTCATCTGGAGCAGAGGAGGGTGACAGGGGGCCCCTCTTGATTTGTGGTGGGACCCTCCCTATTCCTCTCGAGTGGTGACGGGTATGTGGGGGAACTTCTTGAGTTGCAGCAAGGATGTCAAGGATCCTTTGTGGTTCAGGAGGAAAGGCGTGATTTCTTTCAGGATGCCGCTGAAGACAACGACTTTATATCGCCCGGAGGGTAGAACCTCCTTGTTTTTCTCGAGTTGTGGCAGGTTATTCTCGAGTTATGACGGGGACCTCAGGGACCCGCTTGCGTGGCCTCAGGTAAGGCGATTCTCTGAGCGAGTTGAGAGTTGCCCCTCAGGATTCGATTCCAGTCAGTGCCGGGTCCTAAGTCCCTGTCTGGAATCGTAACTGGAACCTCATGTTTGGCTCCACTGCTGGCATGGAGCTTGGGGTTCCTATGACGTCTCCCCAGGGGAGTCAGGCCTGGTCTCCTGTGGTTACGTGCACGTCCTCTTTCCTCCCGAGCTGTAGCAGCAGTGTCAGGATTCCCGTCGAATTGACCCAGGGATCTCTGTCTTTCCCTCGAGATGCCACAGGGCTGTGGAATGAGCCCCCGTGGTGTGAGGCAATAGGCGGGTGACACTCGAGGTAGTGCAGGGAGATCACGTTCATCTGGAGTGGACTGAGACATCTATGGGACATTTAGTATGGTGGCCCGACCCCAGGAGAACTCCACTTTCCTGTTGAGAGCGCCACCTCTTGAGATGCGACGGGAATGGCGGGAATTCTTTCCCGACGAAACAGGGAAAGGGACGCTCATCTCGAGCTCACAGTGGGGAAACGGGGCTCCTCCTGAGTTGTGCTGCGATCCTCGGTGTTCCACCAATGTGGGACGGGTATGTCGGGGAATTTCTAGAGTTGCAGCAAGGGTGGGAAGGACCCTTGCGAGGTTCAAGAGAGAAGGCGTGAATACCCTCGAGATGCCGCTGCAGAAAACAGCCTTATCTCTCCCGGAGGGTATAACCTCCTGGTTGTTCTCGAGTTGCGGCAGGTTTTTCTCGAGTTGCGATGGGTCCCTCAGGGACCCGCATGCGTGGCCTCAGGAAAGGCGATTCTCTGAGCGAGTTGAGAGTAACCTGTCGGTATTCCTCTCCAGTCAGTGCCGGGTCCTAAGTCACCGTCTGTAGCCGAGACTGGAACCTCATTTTTCGGCTCCAGTCCTGACATGGATCCTGGAGTTCTTCTGGAGTCTGCCCAGGGGAGTCAGGCCTGGTCTCCTGTGGTTACGTGCACGTACTCTTTCCTCCCGAGCTCCAGCAGCCGTGTCAGCGTTCCCGTCGAGTTGACCCAATGATCTCGGTCTATCCCTCGTGATGCCACAGGGCTGTGGAATGAGCCACCGTGCTGTGTGGCAATAGGCGGGGGAAACTCGAGGTAGTGCATGGAAATCACGTTCATCTGGAGTGGACTGAGACATCTATGGGATTTTAGTATGGTGGCCCGACCCCAGGAGAACTCCGCTTTCCTGTTCAGAGCGCCACCTCTTGAGATGTGATGGGAATGGCGGGAATTCTTTCCCGACGAAGCAGGGAAAGGGACCCTCATCTCGAGCTCACAGTGGGGAAACGGGGCTCCTCCTGAGTTGTGCTGCGACCTTCGATGTTCCACCAATGTGGGGACGGGTATGTCGGGGAATTTCTAGAGTTGCAGCAAGGGTGGGAAGGACCCTTGCGAGGTTCAAGAGAGAAGGCGTGAATAGGGAATGGCGGGAATTCTTTCCCGACGAAGCAGGGAAAGGGACCCTCATCTCGAGCTCACAGTGGGGAAACGGGGCTCCTGCTGAGTTGTGCTGCGACCTTCGATGTTCCACCAATGTGGGGACGGGTATGTCGGGGAATTTCTAGAGTTGCAGCAAGGGTGGGAAGGACCCTTGCGAGGTTCAAGAGAGAAGGCGTGAATGCCCTTGAGATGCCGCTGCAGAAAACGGCCTTATCTCGCCCGGAGGGGAGAACCTCCTGGTTGTTCTCGAGTTGCAGCAGGTTATTCTCGAGTTACGATGGTCCCTCAGGGACCCGCATGCGTGGCCTCAGGTAAGGCGATTCTCTGAGCGAGTTGAGAGTAGCCTCTCGGTATTCCTCTCCAGTCAGTGCCGGTTCCTAAGTCACCGTCTGTAGCCGAGACTGGAACCTCATGTTTCGGCTCCAGTGCTGACATGGATCTTGGGGTTCCTCTGGAGTCTGCCCAGGGGAGTCAGGCCTGGTCTCTTGTGGTTATGTGCACGTCCTCTTTCCTCCTGAGTTCCAGCAGCAGTGTCAGCATTCCCGTCGAGTTGACCCAATGATCTCGGTCTATCCCTCGAGATGCCACAGGGTTGTGGAATGAGCCACCGTGGTGTGAGGCAATAGGCGGGGGACACTCGAGGTAGTGCATGGAAATCATGTTCATCTGGAGTGGACTGAGACATCTATGGGACTTTTAGTATGGTGGCCCGACCCCAGGAGAACTCCGCTTTCCTCTTGAGAGCGCCACCTCTTGAGATGTGACGGGAATGGCGGGAATTCTTTCCCGACGAAGCAGGGAAAGGGACCCACATCTCGATCTCACGGTGTGGAATCGAGGCTCCTCCTGAGTTGTCCTGGGACCCTCGGGGTTCCACCAATGTGGTGACGTGTATGTCGGGGAATTTCTTGAGAGGGAGCAAGGGTGGGAGGGATCTTTGCGAGGTTCAAGAGAGAAGGCGTGAATACCCTCGAGATGCCGCAGCAGAAAAGGGCCTCATCTCGCCTGCAGGGGAGAACCTCCTGGTTTTTCTCGAATTGCGGAAAGTCCCTCTCAATTGACGACGGGGACCTCAGCGACCTGCTGGTGTGGCCTTGGGAAAGACCAGCCTCCATGCGAGTTTCGAGGGGCCCCTCGGGATTCCTGTCCACTGATGTCGGTTCCTATGTCCTTTGCTGGAACTGCGGCCAGAACCTGAGGTTTCTTCTCCAGTGCTGACATGGATCCTGTGGTTCCTCTGGAGTCTCCACAGGAGAGTCAGGACTCTTCTCGAGTTTAGATATACACGTCCGTTATCCTCCCAAGCTGTAGGAGCAATGTGAGGCTTCCCTACGAGTTGACACAGGGATCTGTGGCTTTTCCTCACAGTGTCACAGGGCTGTCGCATGTGCCACAGTGGTGTGATTCGATGTTCAGTGTGACCTTCGAGGAAAGGTAGGGAAATCAGATTCATCTGGAGTGGACTGCAACATTTGGGGGTCCTTGGGAATGGTGGCACATCCCCTGGAGTCCCTCTCGAATTTCTTGTTGAGAGCACCTCATGTTGCTGTGCAATGGGAAAGGAGAATCCTTTCCCGATGAAGCAGGGAAGGGAATCCTCACCTGTAGTGGATGAGGGGGAAAGGGGGGGCCCTCTTGAGTTGTGGTGGGACCCTCAGTGTTCCTCTCGAGTGGAGACCGGTATGTCAGGAACTTCTTGAGTTGCAGCAAGGGTGTGAAGGACCCTTTGTGGTTGAGGAGGAAAGGCGTGATTTCATTCAGGATGCCGCTGCAGAAGACGGCATTATCTGGCCCGAAGGGTAGAACCTCCTGGTTTTTCTCGAGTTGCGGAAAGTCCCTCTCAATTGACGACGGGGATCTCAGCGACCCGCTGATGTGGCCTCAGGAAAGACCAGCCTCCATGCGAGATGTGAGGGGCCCCTCGGGATTCCTCTCCAGTCATGTCGGTTCCTACGTCCTTGGCTGGAACTGCGGCCAGAACCTGAGCTTTACTTTCCAGTGCTGACATGGATCTTGGGATTCCTCTGGAGTCTCCACAGGAGAGTCAAGACTCTTCTCGAGTGGTGACATACACGACCGTTATCCTCCCAAGCTGTAGGAGCAACGTGAGGCTTCCCTACGACTTGACACAGGGATCTGTGGCTTTCCCTCGAGATTCCACAGGATTTTTGCACATCCCACCGTGGTGTGATTCAATCCTCGGGGTGAACTTCGAGGCAGGGCACGAAAAGCAGGTTCATCTGAAGTGGACTCAGACATTTGGAGATCTTTTGGAATGGTGGAAAGATACCTGGAGTTCCTCTCAACATTCCAATTGAGAGTGTGCCCTCATGCTGGGCGACAGGAACGCCAGAATCCATTCCTGACGAAGCAGGCAAGGAACCCTCATCTGGAGCAGAGGAGGGTGAAAGGGGGCCCCTCTTGATTTGTGGTGGGCACTCACTATTCCTCTCGAGTGGAGACGGGTATGTCGGGGAACTTCTTGAGTGCAGCAAGGGTGTGAAGGACCCTTTGTGGTTCAGGAGGAAAGGTGTTATTTCTTTCAGGATGCCGCTGCAGAAAAAGGCCTTATCTCGCCCGGAGGGTAGAACCTCCTGGTTTTTCTCGAGTTGCGGCAGGTTATTCTCGAGTTACGATGGGGCCCTCAGGGACCCACTTGCGTGGCCTCAGGAAAGGCGATTCTCTGAGCGAGTTGAGACTAGCTCCTCGGGTTTCCTCTCCAGTCAGTGCCGGGTCCTAAGTCCCCGTCTGGAGCCGAAACTGGAACTCATGTTTCGGCTCGAGTGCTGGAATGGATCTTGGGGTTCCTTTGGACTTTCCCCAGGGGAGACAGGCCTGGTCTACTGTGTTTACGTGCACATCCTCTTTCCTCCCGAGCAGTAACAGCATTGTCAGGTTTCCCGTCGAGTTGACCCAGGGATCTCTATCTTTCCCTCGAGATGCCACAGGGCTGTGGAATGAGCCACCGTGGTGTGAGGCAATACGCGGGTGACACTCGAGGTAGTGCAGGGAAATCACGTTCATCGGACGTGGACTGAGACATCTATGGGACTTTTAGTATAGTGGCCTGACCCCAGGAAAACTCCACTTTCCTGTTGAGAGCGCCACCTCTTGAGATGCGACGGGAATGGTGGGAAATCTTTCCCGACGAAGCAGGGAAAGGGACCCTAATTTCGAGTTCATGGTGGGGAAATGGGTACCCTCGGTGTTCCACCAATGTTGGGACGGGTATGTCGGGGAATTTTTTGAGTGGCAGCAAGGGTGGGAAGGACCCTTGCGAGGTTCAAAAGAGAAGGCGTGAATGCCCTCGAGTTGCCGCTGCAGAAAACGGCCTTATCTCGCCCGGAGGGTAGAACCTCATGATTTTTCTCGAGTTGCGGAAAGTTCCTCTCAATTGACAAAGGGGACCTCAGTGACCCGCTGGTGTGGCCTCCGGAATGACCAGCCTCCATGCGAGTTGCGAGGGGCCCCTCGGGATTCCTCTCCATTCATGTCGGTTCCTACATCCTTGGCAGGAACTGCGGCCAGAATCTGAGGTTTCCTCTCCAGTGCAGACATGGATCTTGGGGTTCCTATGGAGTCTCCACAGGAGAGTCAGGACTCTTCTCGAGTGGAGACATACACGTCCGTTATCCTCCCAAGCTGTAGGAGCAATGTGAGGCTTCCTTACGAGTTGACGCAGGGATCTGTGGCTTTTCATCGCAGTGCCACAGGGCTGTCGCACGTGACACAGTTGTGTGATTCGATGCTCGGTGTGACCTTCGAGGAAAGGTATGGAAATCAGGTTCATCTGGAGTGGATTGCGACATTTGGGGGTCCTTTGGAATGGTGGCACGTCCCCTGGAGTCCCTCTCGACATTCCTGTTGAGAGCACATCATCTTGCTGTGCAACGGGAAAGGAGAATCCTTTCCCGATGAAGCAGGGAAGGGAACCCTCATGTGTAGCGGATGAGGGGGAAAGGGGGGCCCTGTTGAGGTGTGGTGGGACCGTCAGTGTTCCTCTCTAATGGAGACCGGTATGTCAGGAACTTCTTGAGTTGCAGCAAGGGTGTGAAGGACCCTTTGAGTTTCAGGAGGGAAGGAGTGATTTCTCTCGGGATGCCACCAAAGAAAACGTCATCATCTTGCCTGGCGGGGCGAACCATATGGTTTTACTCAAGTAGCGGCAGGTCCTTCTCATGTTATGACGGGGACCTCAGGGACCCGCTCGCGTGGCCTCAGGAAATGCCAGTCTCCGTGCGAGTTGAGAGCGGCCCCACGGGATTCCTCACCTGTCTGTGCCGGGTCCTGAGTCCCTGTCTGAAGCCGAAGCTGGAACCTGAGGTTTCCTCTACACATCTGGCATGGATCTTTGGGTTCCGCTGGAGTCTCCCCAGGGGAGTCAGGCCTGGTCTCCTGTGGTTACGTGCACGTCCTCTTTCCTCCCGAGCTGTAGCAGCAGTGTCAGGGTTCCCGTCGAGTTGACCCAGGGATCTCTGTCTTTCCCTGGCGATGCCACAGGGCTGTGGAATGAGCCACCGTGTTGTGAGGGAATACCAGGGTGACACTCGAGGTAGTGCAGGGAAATCACGTTCATCTGGAGTGGACTGAGGCATCTATGGGACTTTTAGTATGGTGGACCGAACCAAGGAGAACTCCGCTTTCCTGTTGAGAGTGCCACCTCTTGAGAGGCGACGGGATTGGCATGAACTCTTTCCCAATGAAGCAGGGAAAGGGACCCTCATCTCAAGCTCACGGTGGGGAAACGGGGCTCCTCCTGAGTTGTGCTGGGACCCTCGGTGTTCCACCAATGTGGGGACGGGTATGTCGGGGAATTTCTTGAGTTGCAGCAAGGGTGGGAAGGACCCTTGCGAGGTTCAAGAGAGAAGGCGTGAATGCCCTCGAGATGCCGCAGCAGAAAAGCGCCTTATCTCGCCTGCAGGGGAGAACCTCCTGGTTTTTCTCGAGTTGCAGAAATTCCCTCTCAGTTGACGACGGGGACGTCAGCGACCCGCTGGCTTGCCTCAGGAAAGACCAGCCTCCATGCGAGTTGCGAGGGGCCCCTCGCATTCCTCTCCAGTCATGTCGGTTCCTACGACCTTTGCTGGAACTGTGGCCAGAAACTGAGGTTTCCTCTTCAGTGCTGACATGAATCTTGGGGTTCCTCTGGAGTCTCCACAGGAGAGTCAGGAGTCTTCTCGAGTGGAGACATACACGTCCGTTATCCTCCCAAGCTGTAGGAGCAATGTGAGGCTTCCCTACGAGTTGACCCAGGGATCTGTGGCTTTTCCTCGTGGTGACACAGGGCTGTCGCACGGGCCACAGTGGTGTGATTCGATGCTCGGTGTGACCTTCAAGGAAAGGTAGGGAAATCAGGTTCATCTGGAGTGGACTGCGACATTTGGGGGTCCTTTGGAATGGTGGCACGTCCCCTGGCGTCCCTCTCGACATTCCTGTTGAGAGCACGTCATCTTGCTGTGCAACGGGAAAGGAGAATCCTTTCCCAATGAAGCAGGGAAGGGATCCCTCATCTGTAGCAGTTGAGGGGGAAAGGGGGTCCCTCTTGATTTGTGGTGGGACCCTCATTGTTCCACTCCAGTGGAGACCAGTATGTCAGGAACTTCTTGAGACGCAGCAAGGGTGTGAAGGACCCTTTGAGGTTCAGGAGTGAAGGAGTGATTTCTTTCGGAATGCCGCAGCAGAAAACGTCTTCATGCCACCTGGAGGGGAGAACCTTATGGTTTTTCTCGAGTAGAGGCAGGTCCTTCTCAAGTTACGACGGGGACCTCAGGGACCCGCTAGCGTGGCCCCAGGAAATGCCAGTTTCCGTGCGAGTTGAGAGCAGACTCTCGGGATTCCTCTCCTGTCTGTGCCGGGTCCTGAGTCCCTGTCTGGAGCCGAAGCGGGAACCTGAAATTTCCTCTCCACATCTGGCATGGATCTTGGGGTTGCACTGGAGTCTCCACAGGAGAGTTAGGCTTCGTCATCTGTGGTTACATGCAAGTCCGTTTTCCTCCCGAGCTGTAGCAGCAGTGTCAGGCATCCAGACGAGTGGACACAGGGAACTGTGACTTTCCCTCGAGATTCCACAGGGCTCTCGCACATGCCACCGTGGTGTGATTCGATCCATGGGGTGACCTACGAGGCAGGGCACGTAAAGCAGGTTCATCTAAAGTAGACTGAGGTATCTGGGGGTCTTTTGGAATGGTGGAACGACCCCTGGAGCTTCTCTCGACATTCCTCTTGGGAGTGTGACCACTTGCTTTGTGACTGGAACGCCAGAATCCATTCCTGAAGAAGCAGGCAAGGAACCCTCAACTGGAGCAGAGGAGGGTGAAACGGGGCCCCTCTTGGTTTGTTGTGGGACCCTCACTATACCTCTCATGTGGAGATGGGTATGTGGGGGAACTTCTTGAGTTGCAGCAAGGGTGGGAAGGACCCTTTGTGGTTCAGGAGGAAAGGTGTGATTTCTTTCAGGATGCCACTGCAGAAAACAGCCTTATCTCACCCGGAGGGTAGAACCTCCTGGTTTTTCTCTTGTTGCGGCAGGTTATTCTCGAGTTACGATGGCTCCCTCAGGAACCCGCTTGTGTGGCCTAAGGAAAGGCGATTCTCTGAGCGAGTTGAGAGTAGCCCCTCAGGATTCCTCTCCAATCAGTGCCGGGTCCTAAATCCCCAACTGGAGCCTAAACTGGAACCTCTTGTTTCGGCTCCATTGCTGGCATGGATCTCGGGGTTCCTCTGGAGTCTCCCCAGGAAGGTCAGGCCTGGTCTCCTGTGGTTATGTGCACGTCCTCTTTCCCCCCGAGATGTAGCAGCAGTGTCAGAGTTCCCGTCTAGTTGACCCAGGGATCTCTGTCTTTCCCTCGAGATGCCACAGGGCTGTGGAAGGAGCCACCGTGGTGTGAGGCAATATGTGGGTGACACTCGAGGTAGTGCAGGGACATCACCTTCATCTGGAGTGGATTGAGACATCTATGGGACTTTTAGGATGGTGGCCCAACCCCACGAGAACTCCGCTTTGCTTTTGAGAGCGCCACCTCCTGAGATGCGACGAGAATGCCGGGAAATCTTTCCCGAAGAAGCAGAGAAAGGGACCCTCATCTCGAGCCCACGGTGGGGAAACGGGGCTCCTCCTGAGTTGTACTGGGACAATCGGTGTTCCACCAATGTGGGGAAGGGTATGTTGGGGAATTTCTTGAGTTGCAGCAAGGGTGGAAAAGACAATTGTGAGGTTCAAGAGAGAAGGCGTGAATGCCCTCGAGATGCCGCTGCAGAAAACGGCCTATCTGTCTTTCCCTCGAGATGCCACAGGGCTGTGGAATGAGCCACCGTGTTGTGAGGGAATACCAGGGTGACACTCGAGGTAGTGCAGGGAAATCACGTTCATCTGGAGTGGACTGAGACATCTATGGGACTTTTAGTATGGTGGACCGAACCAAGGAGAACTCCGCTTTCCTGTTGAGAGTGCCACCTCTTGAGAGGCGACGGGATTGGCATGAACTCTTTCCCAATGAAGCAGGGAAAGGGACCCTCATCTCAAGCTCACGGTGGGGAAACGGGGCTCCTCCTGAGTTGTGCTGGGACCCTCGGTGTTCCACCAATGTGGGGACGGGTATGTCGGGGAATTTCTTGAGTTTCAGCAAGGGTGGGAAGGATCCTTGTGAGGTTCAAGAGAGAAGGCGTGAATGCCCTCGAGATGCCGCAGGAGAAAACGGCCTCATCTCGCCTGCAGGGGAGAAACTCCTGGTTTTTCTCGAGTTGCGGAAAGTCCCTCTCAATTCACGACGGGGACCTCAGCGACCCGCTGGCGTGGCCTCAGGAAAGACCAGTCTCCATGCGAGTTGCGAGGGGCCCCTCGGGATTCCACTCCAGTCATGTCGGTTCCTACGTCCTGGGCTGGAACTGTGGCCAGAACCAGAGGTTTCCTCTCCAGTGCTGACTTGGATCTTGGGATTCCTCTGGAGTCTCCACAGGAGAGTCAGGACTCTTGTCGATTGGAGACATACACATCCGTTAATCTCCCAAGCTGTAGGAGCAATGTGAGACTTTCCTACGAGGTGATACAGGGATCTGTGGCTTTTCCTCACGGTGCCACAGGGCTGTCCCACGTGCCATAGTGGTGTGATTCGATGCTTGGCGTGACCTTCGAGGAAAGGTTGGAAAATCAGGTTCATCTGGAGTGGACTACGTCATTTGGCGGTCCTTTGGAATGATGGCACGTCCCCTGGAGTCCCTCTTGACATTCCTGTTGAGAGCACGTCATCTTGCTGTGCAAACGGAAAGGAGAATTCTTTCCCGATGAAGCAGGGAAGGGAACCCTCATCTGTAGCGGACGAGGGGGAAAGGGGGCACCTCTTGAGTTGTGGTGGGACCCTCACTATTCCTCTCGAGTGGAGACCGGTTTGTGGGGGAACTTCCTGAGTTGCAGCAAGGGTGTGAAGGACCCTTTGAGGTTCAGGAGGGAAGGAGTGATATCTTTTGGGATGCTGCAGCAGAAAACGTCCTCATCTCGCCTGGAGGGGAGAAACTTATGATTTTTCTCGAGTAGCGGCAGGTCCTTCTCAAGTTATGACGGGGACCTCAGGGAGCCATTCGCGTGGCCTCAGGAAATTCCAGTCTCTGAGCAAGTTGAGAGCGGCCACTCGTGATTCCTCTCCTGTCGGTTCTGGGTCCTGAGTCCCTGTGTGGAGCCGAAGCTGGAACCTGAGGTTTCCCCTCCACATCTGGCATGGATCTTGGGGTTCCGCTGGAGTCTCCACAGGAGAGATAGGGCTCGTCTCCTGTGGTTACATGCAAGTCCGTTTTCCTCCCGAGCTGCAGCAGCAGTGTCAGGTTTCCAGACGAGTGGACACAGGGATCTGTGGCTTTCCCTCGAGATTCCACAGGGTTCTCGCACATGCCACCGTGGTGAGATTCGATCCTCGGGGTGACCTTCGAGGCAGGGCATGAAAAGCAGGTTCATCTGAAGTGGACTGAGATATTTGGGGGTCATTTGGTGTGGTGGAACGACCCCTGGAGTTCCTCTCGACATTCCTGTTGAGAGTGTGTCCTCTTGCTGTGCGACGGGAACGCCAGAATCCATTCCTATCCCCTCGGGAGACTCCAGAGGAACCCCAAGATCCATGCCAGCACTGGAGCCGAAACATGAGGTTCCAGTTTCGGCTCCAGACGGGGACTTAGGACCCGGAACTGACTGGAGAGGAATCCCCAAGGGCTACTCTCAACTCGCTCAGAGAATCGCCTTTCCTGAGGCCACGCAAGCGGGTCCCTGAGGGCCCCGTCGTAACTCGAGAATAACCTGCCGCAACTCGAGAAATACCAGGAGGTTCTCCCCTCTGGGCGAGATAAGGCCGCTTTCTGCAGCGGCATCATGAAAGAAATCACGCCTTTCCTCCTGAACCACAAAGGGTCCTTCACACCCTTGCTGCAACTCAAGAAGTTCCCCAACATTCCCGTCTCCACTCGAGAAGAATAGTGAGGGACCCACCACAAATCAAGAGGGGCCCCCTGTCACCCTCCTCTGGTCCAGATGAGGGTTCCTTGCCTGCTTCGTCAGGTATGGATTCTGGTGTTCCCGTCGCACAGCAAGAGGACACACTCTCAACAGGAATGTTGAGAGGAACTCCAGGGGTCGTTGCACCATTCCAAAGGACCCCCACATATCTCAGTCCACTTTAGATGAACCTGCTTTTCGTGCCCTGCCTCGAAGTTCACCCCGAGGATCGAATCACACAATGGTGGGATGTGCGATAGACCTGTGGATTCTCGAGGGAAAGCCACAGATCCCTGTGTCCACTCGTCTGGAAGCCTGACACTGCTGCTACAGCTCGGGAGGAAAACGGACTTGCATGTAACCACAGGAGACGAGGCCTAACTCTCCTGTTGAGACTCCAGCGGAACCCCAAGATCCATGCCCGATGTGGAGAGGAAACCTCAGGTTCCAGCTTCGGCTCCAGTCAGGGACTCAGGACCCCCGGCACAGACAGGAGAGGAATCCCGAGGGGCCGCTCTCAACTCGCACGGAGACTGGCATTTCCTGAGGCCAAGCGATCGGGTCCCTGAGGTCCCCGTCATAACTTGAGAAGGACCTACCGCTACTCGAGATAAAACATAAGGTTCTCCCCTCCAGGCGAGATGAGGACGTTTTCTTTGGTGGCATCCCGAATGAAATCACTCCTTCCACCCGGAACCTCAAAGAGTCCTTCACACCCTTGCTGCAAATCAAGAAGTTCCTGACATACAGGTCTGCACACGAATGGAACACTGACGGTCCCACCACAACTCAAGAGGGGCCCCCTTTCCCCCTCATCCGCTACAGATGAGGGTTCCCTTCCCTGCTTCATCGGGAAAGGATCCTTTCCCGTTGCACAGCAAGATAACGTGCTCTCAACAGCAATGTCGAGAGGGACTACAGGGGATGTGGCACCATTCCAAAGGACCCCCAAATGTCACAGTACACTCCAGATGAACCTGATTTCCCTACCTTTCCTCGAAGGTCACACCGAGCATCGAATCACACCACTGTGGCACGTGCGACAACCCTGTGGCACCGCGAGGAAAAGACACAGATCCCTGTGTCAATTCTTAGGGATTGCTTCTACTGCTTGGGAGGATAACGGACATGTATGTCTCCACTCGAGAAGAGTCCTGACTCTCCTGTGGAGACTCCAGAGGAACCCCAAGATCCATGTCAGCACTGGAGAGGAAACCTCAGGTTGTGGCCGCAGTTTCAGCCTAGGACCTAGGAACCGACATGACTGGAGAGGAATCCCGAGGGGCCCCTCGCAACTCGCATGGAGGCTGGTATTTCCTGAGGCCATGCCAGCAGGTCGCTGAGGTCCCCATCGTCAATTGAGAGAGACTTTCCGCAACTCGAGAAAAACCAGGAGTTTCTCCCCTGCAGGCAAGATGAGGCCATTTTCTGCTGTGGCATCTCGAGGGCATTCACGCCTTCTCTCTTGAACCTCACAAGGGTCCTTCCCACCCATGCTGCAACTCAAGAATTACGTTCATCTGGATTGGACTGAGACATCTATGGGAATTCAAGTATGGTGTCCCGACCCCAGGAGAACTCCGCTTTCCTCTTGAGAGCGCCATCTCTTGAGATGAGACGGGAATGATGGGAATTCTTTCCCGATGAAGCAGGGAAAGGGACCCTCATCTCGAGCTCACAGTGGGGAAACGGGGCTCTTCCTGAGTTGTGCTGGGACCTTCGGTGTTCCAACAATGTGGGGACAGGTATGTCGGTGAATTTCTTGAGTTGCTGCAAGGGTGGGAAGGACCCTTGTGAGGATCAAGAGAGAAGGCGTGAATGCCATCGAGAAGCCGCTGCAGAAAGCGGCCTTATCTCTCCCGGAGGGTAGAACCTCCTGGTATTTCTCGAGTTGCAGCAGGTTATACTCGAGATATGACCGGGCCCTCAGGGACCAGCTCGCGTGGCCTCAGGAAATGCCAGTCTCCGTGCGAGTTGAGAGCGTCCTCTCAGCATTCCTCTCCTTTCTGTGCCGGGTCCTGAGTCCCTGTCTAGAGCCGAAGCTGGAACCTGAGTTTTCCTCTCCATATCTGGCATGGATGTTGGGGTTCTGCTGGAGTCTCCACAGGAGAGTTAGGCCTCGTCTCCTGTGGTTCCATGCAAGTCCGTTTTCTCCCGAGCTGTAGCAGCAGTGTCAGGCTTCCAGAAGGGTGGACACAGGGATCTGTGGCTCTCCCTCGAGATTCCACAGGGCTCTCGCACATGCCACTCTGGCATGGATGTTGGGGTTCTGCTGGAGTCTCCACAGGAGAGTTAGGCCTCGTCTCCTGTGGTTCCATGCAAGTCCGTTTTCTCCCGAGCTGTAGCAGCAGTGTCAGGCTTCCAGAAGGGTGGACACAGGGATCTGTGGCTCTCCCTCGAGATTCCACAGGGCTCTCGCACATGCCACCGTGGTGTGATTCGATCCTCGGGGTGACCTTCGAGGCAGGGCACGAAAAGCAGGTTCATCTGAAGTGGACTGAGATGTTTGGGGGTCTTTTGGAATGGTGGAACGACCCCTGGGGTTCCTCTGGACATTCCTGTTGAGAGTGTGTCCTCTTGCTGGGCCACGGGAACGCCAGAATCCATTCCTAACGAAGCAGGCAAGGAACCGTCATGTGGAGCAGAGGAGGGTGAAAGGGGGCCCCTCTTGATTTGTGGTCAGACCCTCACCTTTTGTCTAGAGTGGAGACGGTTATGTGGGGGAACTTCTTGAGTTGCAGCAAGGGTGTTAAGGACCCTTTGTGGTTCAGGAGGAAAGGCATGATTTCTTTCAGGATGCCTGAACGCCGGGAATACTTTCCCGACGAAGCAGGGAAAGGGACCCTCATCTCGAGCTGACAGTGGGGAAACGGGGCTCCTCCTGAGTTGTGCTGGGGCCCTCGGTGTTCCACCAATGTGGGGACGGGTATGTCGGGGAATTTCTTGAGTTGCAGCAAGGGTGGGAAGGACCCTTGCGAGGTTCAAGAGAGAAGGCGTGAATGCCCTCGAGATGCCGCAGCAGAAAAGGTCCTCATCTAGCCTGCAGGGGAGAACCTCCTGGTTTTTCTCGAGTTGCGGAAAGTCCCTCTCAATTGACGACGGGGACCTCTGCGACCCGCTGGCGTGGCCTCAGGAAAGACCAGCCTCCATGCGAGATGCGAGGGGCCCCTCGGGATTCCTCTCCAGTCATGTCGGTTCCTACGTCCTTGGCTGGAACTGCGGGCAGAACCTGAGGTTTCCTCTCCAGTTCTGACATGGATCTTGGGGTTCCTCTGGAGTTTCTTCAGGAGAGTCAGGACTCTTCTCGAGTGGAGACATACACGTCCGTTATCCTCCCAAGCTGTAGGATCAATGTGAGGCTTCCCTACGAGTTGACACACGGATCTGTGGCTTTTCCTCGCGTTGTCACAGCGCTGTCGCACCTGTCACAGTGGTGTGATTCGATGCTCGGTGTTACATTCGAGGAAAGGTATGGAAATCAGGTTCATCTGGAGTGGACTACGACATTTGGGGGTCTTTGGGAATGGTGGCATGTCCCCTGGAGTCCCTCTCGACATTCCTGTTGAGAGCACGTCATCTTGCTGTGCAATGGGAAAGGAGAATCTTTTCGCGATGAAGCAGGGAAGGGAACCCTCATCTGTAGCGGATGAGGGGGAAAGGAGTCCCCTCTTCAGTTGTGGTGGGACCCTCAGTGCTCCTCTCGAGTAGAGAACGGTATGTCAGGAACTTCTTGAGTTGCAGCAAGTGTGTGAAGGGCCCTTTGAAATTCAGGAGGGAAGGAGTGATTTCTTTAAGGATGCCGCAGCAGAAAAAGTCCTCATCTCGCCTGGAGGAGAGAACCTTATGGTTTTTTCTCGAAAAGTGGCAGGTCCTCCTCAAGTTACGACGGGGATCTCAGGGACCAGCTCGTGTGGCTTCAGGAAATGCCAGTCTCCGTGTGAGTTGAGAGCAGCCTCTTGGGATTCCTCTCCTGTCTGTGCCGGGTCCTGAGTCCCTGTCTGGAGCCGAAGCTGGAACCTGAGGTTTCCTCTCCATATCTGGCATGGATCTTGGGGTTCTGCTGTAGTCTCCACAGGAGAGTTAGGCCTCGTCTCCTGTGGTTCCATGCAAGTCCGTTTTCCTCCCGAGCTGTAGCCGCAGTGTCAGTCTTCCAGACGAGTGGACACAGGGATCTGTGGCTTTCCCTCGAGATTCCACAGGGCTCTCGCACATGCCACCGTGGTGTGATTCGAACATCGGGATGAACTTTGAGGCAGGGCACGAAAAGCACGTTCATCTGAAGTGGACTGAGATATATGGAGGTCTTTTGGAATGGTGGAACGACCCCTGGAGTTCCTCTGGACATTCCTGTTGAGAGTGTGTCCACTTGCTGGGCGACGGGAATGCCAGAATCCATTCCTAACGAAGCAGGCAAGGACCCCTCATGTGGAGCAGAGAAGGGTGAAAGGGGGCCCCTCTTGATATTTGGTGGGACCCTCACCTTTCCTCTCGAGTGGAGACAGGTATGTGGGGGAACTTTTTGAGTTGCAGGAAGGGTCTTAAGGACCCTTTGTGGTTCAGGAGGAAAGGCGTGATTTCTTTCAGGATGGCGCTGAAGAAAACGGCCTTATCTCGCCCGGAGGGAAGAATCTCCTGGTTTTTCTCGAGTTGCGGCAGGTTATTCTCGAGTTACGACGGGGCCCTCAGGGACGAGCTTGCGTGATGTCAGGAAAGGCGATTCTCTGAGCGAGTTGAAAGTAACCCCTCGGGATTGCTCTCCAGTCATTGCCGGGTCCTAAGTCCCAGTCTGGAGCCGAAACTTGAACCTCATGTTTTGGCTCCAGTGCTGGCATGGATCTTGGGGTTCCTCTGGAGTCTCCCCAGGGGAGTCAGGCCTGGTCTCCGGTGGTTACGTGCACGCTCTCTTTCCTCCCGAGCTGTAGCAATCCTAAGTCCCCGTCTGGAGCCGAAACTGGAACCTCATGTTTCGGCTCCAGTGCTGGCATGGATCTTGGGGTTCCTCTGGAGTCTCCCCAGGGGAGTCAGGCCTGGTCTCCTGTGGTTACGTGCACGTTCTCTTTCCTCCCGAGCTGTAGCAGCAGTGTCAGGGTTCCCGTCGAGTTGACCCAGGGATCTCTGTCTTTCCCTCGAGATGCCACAGGGCTGTGAAATGAGCCACCGTCGTGTGAGGCAATACGCGGGTGACACTCGAGGTAGTGCAGGGATATCACGTTCCTCTGGACTGGACTGAGACATCTATGGGACTTTTAGCATGGTGGCCGGACCACAGGACAACTCCGCTTTCCTGTTGAGAGCGCCACCTCTTGAGATGCGAACGGAATGGCGGAATTCTTTCCCAACGAAGCAGGGAAAGGGACCCTCATCTCGAGCTCACGGTGTGGAAACGGTGCTCCTCCTGAGTTGTGCTGGGACACCTGGTGTTCCACCCATGTGGGGACGGGTATGTTGGGGAGCTTCTTGAGTTGCAGCAAGGGTGGGAAAGACCCTTGAGAGGTTCAAGAGAGAAGGCACCAATGCTCTCGAGATGCCGTTGCAGAAAACGGCCTTAACTCGCCCAGAGGGTAGAACCTCCTGTTTTTTCTCGAGTTGCGGCAGGTTATTCTCGCGTTACAATTGGGCCCTCAGGGACACGCTTGGGTGGCCTCAGGAAAGGCGATTGTCTGAGCGAGATGAGAGTAGCCCCTTGGGATTCCTCTCCAGTCAGTGCCGGGTCCTAATTCCCAGTCTGGAGCCGAAACTGGAACCTCATGTTTCGGCTCCAGTGCTGGCATGGATCTTGGGGTTCCTCTGGAGTCTCCCCAGGGGAGTCAGGCCTGGTCTCCTGTGGTTACGTGCACGTCCTCTTTCCTCCCGAGCTGTAGCAGCAGTGTCAGGGTTCCCGTCGAGTTGACCCAGGGATCTCTGTCTTCCCTCGAGATGCCACAGGGCTGTGGAATGAGCCACCGTGGCGTGAGGAAACACGCGGGTGACACTCGAGGTAGTGCAGGGAAATCACATTCCTCTGGAGTGGACTGAGACATCTATGGGACGTTTAGGATGGTGGCCCGACCCCAGGAGATCTCCACTTTCCGGTTGAGAGCGCCACCTCTTGAGATGCGACGGGAATGGCAGAATTCTTTCCCAACGAAGCAGGGAAAGGGACCCTCATCTCGAGCTCACGGTGGGGAAATGGGGCTCCTCCTGATTTGTGCTGGGACCCTCGGTGTTCCACCAATGTGGGGACGGGTATGTCGGTGAATTTCCTGAGTTGCAGCAAGGGTGGGAAGGACCCTTGCGAGGTTCAAGAGAGAAGGCGTGAATGCCCTCGAGATGCCGCAGCAGAAAAGGGCCTCATCTCGCCTGCAGGGGAGAACCTCCTGGTTATTCTCGAGTTGAGGAAAGTCCCTCTCAATAGACGACACGGACCTCAGTGACCCACAGGCGTGGCCTCAGGAAAGACCAGCCTCCATGCGAGTTGCGAGGGGCCCCTCGGGATTCCTCTCCAGTCATGTCGGTTCCTACGTCCTTGGCTGGATCTGTGGCCAGAACCTGAGGTTTCCTCTCCAGTGCTGACATGGATCTTGGGGTTCCTCTGGAGTCTCCACAGGAGAGTCAGGACTCTTCTCGAGTGGAGACATACACGTCCGTTTCCTCCCAAGCTGTAGGAGCAATGTTAGGCTTCCCTACAAGTCGACACAGGAATCTGTGACTTTTCCTTGCGATGCCACAGGGCTGTCTCACGTGCCACATTTGTGTGATTCGATGCTTGGTGTGATCTTCGAGGAAAGGTAGGGAAATCAGGTTCATCTGGAGTGGACTGCGACATTTGAGGGTCCTTGGGAATAGTGGCACATCCCCTGGAGTCCCTCTCGACATTCCTGTTGAGAGCACGTCATCTTTCCCGATGAAGCAGGGAAGGGAACCCTCATCTGTAGCGGATGAGGGGGAAAGGGGGCCCCTCTTGAGTTGTGGTGGGACCCTCAGTGTTCCTCTCGAGTGGAGACCAGTATGTCAGGAACTTCTTGAGTTGCAGCAAGGTTGTGAAGGACCCTTTGAGGTTGAGAAGGGAAGGAGTGATTTCTTTCGTGATGCTTCAGCAGAAAACGTCCTCATCTCGACTGGACGGGAGAACCTTATGGTTTTTCTCGAGGAGCGGCAGGTCCTTCTCAAGTTAAGATGGGGNGAGTTGCAGCAAGGTTGTGAAGGACCCTTTGAGGTTGAGAAGGGAAGGAGTGATTTCTTTCGTGATGCTTCAGCAGAAAACGTCCTCATCTCGACTGGACGGGAGAACCTTATGGTTTTTCTCGAGGAGCGGCAGGTCCTTCTCAAGTTAAGATGGGGACTTCAGGGACCCGCTCATGTGGCCTCCGGAAATGCCAGTCTCCGTGCGAGTTGAGAGCGGCCCTTCGGGATTCCTCTCCTGTCTGTGCCGGGTCCTGAGTCCCTGTCTGGAGCCGAACCTGGAAACTGAGGTTTCCTCTCCTCATCTGGCATGGATCTTGGAGTTCTGCTGTAGTCTCCACAGGAGAGTTAGGCCTCGTCTCCTGTGGTTACATGCAAGTCCGTTTTCCTCCCAAGCTGTAGCAGCAGTGTCAGGCTTCCAGACGAGTGGACACAGGGATCTGTGGCTTTCCCTCGAGATTCCACAGGGCTCTCGCACATGCCACCGTGGTGTGATTCGATCCTCGGGGTAACCTCGGGGCAGGGCATGAAAAGCAGGTTCATCTGAAGTGGACTGAGATATTTGGGGGTCTTTTGGAATGGTGGAAAGACCCCTGGAGTTCCTCTCGACATTCCTGTTGAGAGTGTGTCCTCTTGCTCTGCGACGGGAACGCCAGAGTCCATTCCTGACGATGCAGGCAAGGAACCCGTATCTGAAGCAGAAGAGGTTGAAAGGGTGACCCTCTGATTTGTGGTGGGACCCTCACTATTCCTCTCGAGTGGAGACGGGTATGTGGGGAAACTTGTTGACTTGCAGCAAGGGTGTGAAGGACCCTTTGTGGTTCAGGAGGAAAGGCGTGATTTCTTTCAGGATGCCGCTGCAGAAAACGGCCTTATCTCGCCTGGAGGGGAGAACCTCCTGGTTTTTCTCGAGTTGCGGCAGGTCCCTCTCGAGTTACGANGACCCCTGGAGTTCCTCTCGACATTCCTGTTGAGAGTGTGTCCTCTTGCTCTGCGACGGGAACGCCAGAGTCCATTCCTGACGATGCAGGCAAGGAACCCGTATCTGAAGCAGAAGAGGTTGAAAGGGTGACCCTCTGATTTGTGGTGGGACCCTCACTATTCCTCTCGAGTGGAGACGGGTATGTGGGGAAACTTGTTGACTGGCAGCAAGAGTGTGAAGGACCCTTTGTGGTTCAGGAGGAAAGGCGTGATTTCTTTCAGGATGACGCTGCAGAAAACGGCCTTATCTCGCCTGGAGGGTAGAACCTCCTGGTTTTTCTCGAGTTGCGGCAGATTATTCTCGAGTTACGACGAGGCCTTCATGGACCTGCTTGCGTGGCCTCAGGAAAGGCAATTTTCTGAGCGAGTTGAATGTAGCTCCTCAAGATACCTCTCCAGTCAGTGACGGGTCCTAAGTCCCCGTCTGGAGCCAAACCTGGAACTTCATGTTTCGGCTCGTGCTGGCATGGATCTTGGGGTTCCTCTGGAGTCTCCCCAGGGGAGTCAGGCCTGGTCTCCGGTGGTTACGTGCACGTCCTCTTTCCTCCTGAGCTGTAGCAGCAGTTTCAGTGTTCCCGTCGAGTTGACACAGGGATCTCTGTCTTTCCCTCGAGATGCCTCAGGGCTGTGGAATGAGCCACCGTGGTGTGAGGCAATATGCGGGTGACACTCCAGGTAGTGCGGGGAAATCACGTTCATCTGGAGTGAACTGAGACATCTATGGGACTTTTAGTATGG
Source organism: Cephalophus harveyi (assembly GCA_006410635.1). NCBI lineage: Eukaryota > Metazoa > Chordata > Mammalia > Artiodactyla > Bovidae > Cephalophus > Cephalophus harveyi. The sequence continues at coordinate 30,932 of SJYT01040019.1, forward strand.
TGGCCTGACCCCAGGAGAACTCCACTTTTCTGTTGAGAGCGCCACCTCTTGAGATGGAACAGGAATGGTTGGAATTCTTTCCCGACGAAGCAGGGAAAGGGACCCTCCTCTCGAGGTCACGGTGGGGAAACGGGGCTCCTCCTGAGTTGTGCTGAGACCCTCGGTGTTCCACCAATGTGGGGAAGGGCATTTCGGGGAATTTCTTGAGTTTCAGCAAGGGTGGGAAGGACCCTTGCAAGGTTCAAGAGAGAAGGCATCAATGCCCTCGTGATGCCGCTGCAGAAAACGGCCTTATCTCGCCCGGAGGGGAGAACCTCCTGGTTTTTCTCGAGTTGCACCAGGTTATTCTCGAGTTACGACGAGGCCCTCAGGGACCCGCTTGCATGGCCTCAGGAAAGGCGATTCTCTGAGCGAGTTGAGAGTAGCCCCTCGGGATTCCTCTCCAGTCAGTGCCGGGTCCTAAGTCCCCGTCTGGAGCCGAAACTGGAACCTCAGGTTTCGGCTCCAGTGCTGGCATGGACCTTGGGGTTCCTCTGGAGTCTCCCCAGGGGAGTCAGGCCTGGTCTCCGGTGGTTATGTGCACGCCCTCTTTCCTCCCGAGCTGTAGCAGCAGTGTCAGTGTTCCCTTCGAGTTGACCCAGGGATCTCTGTCTTTCCCTCGAGATGCCACAGGGCTGTGAAATGAGCCACCGTGGTGTGAGGCAATACGCGGGTGACACTCGAACTTTTGCAGGGAAATCACATTCATCTGGAGTGGACTGAGACATCTAAGGGACTTTTTGTATGGTTGCCCGACCCCAGGAGAACTCCGCTTTCCTGTTGAGAGCGCCAACTCTTGAGATGCAATGGGAATGGCGGGAATTCTTTCCCGACGAAGCAGGGAAATGGACCCTCATCTCAAGCTCATGGTGGGGAAACAGGGTTCCACCTGAGTTGTGCTGGGACCGTCGCTGTTCCACCAATGTGGGGACGGGTATTCGGGGAATTTCTTGAGTTGCAGCAAAGGTGGGAAGGACCCTTGCGAGGTTCAAGAGAGAAGGCGTGAATGTCCTCGAGATGCCGCAGCAGAAAAGGGCCTCATCTCGCCTGCAGCGGAGAACCTCCTGGTTTTTCTCGAGTTGCGGAAAGTCACTCTCAATTCACGACGGGGACCTCAGCGACCCGCTGGCATGGCCTCAGGAAAGACCAGCCTCCATGCGAGTTGCGAGGGACCCCTCGGGATTCCTCTCCAGTCATCTCGGTTCCTACGTCCTTGGCTGGAACTGTGGCCAGAACCTGAGATTTCCTCTCCAGTGCTGACGTGGATCTTGGGCTTCCTCTGGAGTCTCCACAGGAGAGTCAGGACTCTTCTCGAGTGGAGACATACACGTCCATTATCCTCCCAATCTGTAGGAGCAATGTTAGGCTTCCCTACGAGTTGACACAGGGATCTGTGGCTTTTCCTCACGGTGCCACAGTGCTGTCACACGTGCCACAGTGGTGTGATTCGATGCTCAGTGTGACGTTCGAGGAAAGGTTGGGAAATCAGGTTCATCTGGAATGGACTGCGACATTTGGGGGTCCTTGGGAGTGGTGACACGTCTCCTGGAGTCCCTCTCGGCATTCTTGTTGAGAGCACGCCATCTTGCTGTTCAAGGGGAAAGGAGAATCCTTTCCCGATGAAGCAGGGAAAGGAACCCTTATCTGTAGCAGATGAGGGGGAAAGGGGGCCCCTCTTGAGTTGTGGTGTGACCCTCAGTGTTCCTCTCGACTGGCGACCAGTATGTCAGGAACTTCTTGAGTTTCAGCAAGGGTGTGAAAGACCCTTTGAGGTTCAGGAGGGAAGGAGTGATTTCTTTCCGGATGCCGCAGCAGAAAACGTCCTCATCTCGCCTGGAGGGGAAAACCTTATGGTTTTACTCGAGTAGCGGCAGGTCCTTCTCAAGTTATGATGGGGACCTCAGGGACCCACTCGCATGGCCTCAGGAAATGCCAGTCTCTGTGGGAGCTGAGAGCGGCCTCCTTGGATTACTCTCCTGTCTGTGCCGGGTCCTGAGTCCCTGTCTGGAGCCAAAGCTAGAACCTGAGGTTTCGTCTCCACATCTGGCTTGGATCTTGGGGTTCCGCTGGAGTCTCCACAGGAGAATTAGGCCTCATCTCCTGTGGTTACATGCAAGTCCGTTTTCCTCCCGACCTGTAGCAGCACTGTCAGGCTTCCAGACGAGTGGACACAGGGATTTGTGGCTTTCCCTCGAGATTCCACAGGGCTCTCATACATGCCACCATGGTGTGATTCGATCCTCGGGGTGACCTTCGAAGCAGGGCACGAAAAGCAGGTTCATCTGAAGTGGACTGAGATATTTGGGGATTTTTGGAATGGTTAAAAAAACTCTGGAGTTCCTCTCGACATTCCTGNCCACAGGGCTCTCGCACATGCCACCGTGGTGTGATTCGATCCTCGGGGTGACCTTCGAAGCAGGGCACGAAAAGCAGGTTCATCTGAAGTGGACTGAGATATTTGGGGATTTTTGGAATGGTTAAAAAAACTCTGGAGTTCCTCTCGACATTCCTGTTGAGAGTGTGTCCTCTCGCTGTGTGACGGGAACGCCAGAATCCATTCCTAAGGAAGCAGGCAAGGAACCCTCATCTGGAGCAGAGGAGGGTGAAAGGGGGCTCCTCTTGATTTGTGGTGGGACCTTCACTATCCCTCTCGAGTGGAGACGGGTAGGTCTGGGAACTTCTTGAGTTGCAGCAAGGGTGTGAAGGACTCTTTGTGGTTCAGGAGGAAAGGCGTGATTTCCAATCAGGATGTCGCTGCAGAAAACGGCCTTATCTCACCCGGAGGGTAGAATCTCCTGGTTTTTCTCGAGTTGCGGCAGGTTATTCTCGAGTTACGACGGGGTCCTCAGGGACACGTTTGCGTGGCGTCAAGAAAGGCGATTATCTGAGCGAGTTGAGAGTAGCCCCTCGGGATTCCTCTCCAGTCAGTTTCGGGTCCTAAGTCCCCGCCTGGAGCCGAAACAGAAAGTTCTTATTTCAGCTCCAGTGCTGGCATGGATCTTGGGGTTCCTCTGGAGTCTCCCCAGGGGAGTCAGGCCTGGTCTCCTGTGGTTACGTGCACGTCCTCTTTCCTCCCGAGCTGTAGCAGCAGTGTCAGGGTTCCCGTCGAGTTGACCCAGGGATCTCTGTCTTTCCCTCGAGATGCCACAGGGCTGTGGAATGAGCCACCGTGGTGTGAGGCAATACGCGGGTGACACTCGAGGTAGTGCAGGGAAGTCACGTTTATCTGCAGTGGACTGAGACATCTATGGGACTTTTAGTATGGTGACCCGACCCTAGGAGAACTCAGCTTTCCTGTTGAGAGCACCACCTCTTGAGATGCGACAGGAATGGCGGGAATTCTTTCCCGACGAAGCAGGGAAAGGGACCCTCATCTCGAGCTCACGGTGGGGAAACGGGGCTCATCCTGAGTTGTCCTGGGACCCTCGGTGTTCCACCAATGTGGGGACGGGTATGTCGGGGAACTTCTTGAGTTGCAGAAAGGGTGGGAAGGACCCTCGTGAGGTTCAAGAGAGAAGGTGTGAATGCCCTCGATATGCCGCAGCAGAAAATGGCCTCAACTCGCCTGCAAGGGAGAACCTCCTGGTTTTTCTCGAGTTGCAGAAAGACCCTCTCAATTGATGATGGGGACCTCAGCGACCCGCTGGCGTGGCCTCAGGAAAGACCAGCCTCCAGGCGAGTTGCGAGGGACCCCTCTGGATTCCTCTTCAGTCATGTAGGTTCCTACGTCCTTGGCTGGAACTGCGGCCAGATCCTGAGTTTTCCTCTCCAGTGCTGACATGGATCTTGGAGTTCCTCTGGAGTCTCCACAGGAGAGTCAGGACCCTTCTCGAGTGGAGACATACACGTCCGTTATCCTCCCAATCTGTAGGCGCAATGTGAGTCTTCCCTACGAGTTGACACAGGGATCTGTGGCTTTTCCTCGCGGTGCTACAGGGCTGTCGCACGTGCCACAGTGGTGTGATTCGATGCTCTGTGTGATCCTCGAGGAAAGGTAGGGAAACCAGGTTCATCTGGAGTGGACTGCGACATTTGGGGGTCCTTTGGAATGGTGGCACGTCCCCTGGTGTCCCTCTCGACATTCCTGTTGAGAGCACGTCATCTTGCTGTGCAACGGACAAGGAGAATCCTTTCCCAATGAAGCAGGGAAGGGAGCCCTCATCTGTAGCGGATGAGGGGGGAAGGGGGCCCCTCTTGAGTTGTGGTGGGACCCTCTGTGTTCCTCTTGTGTGGAGTCCGGGATGTCAGGATCTTCTTGAGTTGCAGCAAGGGTGTGAAGGACCCTTTGAGGTTCAGGAGGGAAGGAGTGATTTCTTTCGGGATGGTGCAGCAGAAAACGTCCTCATCTCCCCTGGAGGGGAGAAGCTTATGGTTTTTCTCGAGTAGCGGCAGGTCCTTCTCAAGTTACGACGGGGACCTCAGGGACCTGCTCGCGTGGCCTCAGGAAATGCCAGTCTCCGTGCGAGTTGAGAGCAGCCTCTCGGGATTCCTCTCCTTTCTGTGCCTGGTCCTGAGTCCCTGTCTGGAGCCAAAGCTCCAACCTGAGGTTTCCTCTCCACATCTGGCATGGACCTTGGGGTTCCGCTGGAGTCTCCACAGGAGAGTTAGGCCTCGTCTCCTATGGTTACATGCAAGTCCGTTTTCCTCCCGAGCTGTAGCAGCAGTGTCAGGCTTCCAGACGAGGGGACACAGGGATCTGTGGTTTTCCCTCGAGATTCCACAGGGCTCTCCCACATGCCACCGTGGTTTGATTCGATCCTCGGGGTGACCTTCGAGGCAGGCACGAAAAGCAGATTCATCTGAAGTGGACTGAGATATTTGGGGGTCTTTTGGAATGGTGGAACGACCCCTGGTGTTCCTCTGGACATTCCTGTTGAGAGTGTGTCCTCTTGCTGTGCGAAGGGAACGCCAGAATACATTCCTAACGAAGCAGGCAAGGAACCCTCATGTGGAGCAGAGGAGGGTGAAAGGGGGCCCAAATGATTTGTGGTGGAACCCTCACCTTTCCTCTCGAGTGGAGACGGGGATGTGGGGGAACTTCTTGAGTTGCAGCAAGGGTGTGAAGGACCCTTGTGGTTCAGGAGGAAACGCGTGATTTCTATCAGGATGCCGCTGAAGAAAATGGCCTCATCTCGCCCGGAGGGTAGAACCACCTGGTTTTTCTCGAGTTGCGGCAGGTTATTCTCGAGTTATGACGGGGCCCTCAGGGAACCGCTTGCGTGGCCTCAGGAAAGGCGATTCTCTGAGCGAGTTGAGAGTCGCCCCTCGGGATTCCTCTCCAGTCAGTGCCGGGTCCTAAGTCCCCGTCTGGAGCCGAAACTGGAACTTCATGTTTTGGCTCCAGTGCTCTCATGGATTATGGGGCTCCTCTGGAGTCTCCCCAGGGGAGACAGGCCTGGTCTCCTGTGGTTACGTGCACGTCCTCTTTCCTCCCGATCTGTAGCAGCAGTGTCAGGGTTCCCGTCGAGTTGACCCAGGGATCTCTGTCTTTCCCTCGAGTTGCCACAGGGCTGTGGAATGAGCCACCGTGGTGTGAGGCAATACACGGGTGACACTCGAGGTAGGGCAGGGAAATCACGTTCATCTGGAGTGGACTGAGACATCTATGGGACTTTGAGTATGGTGGCCCGACCCCAGGAGAACTTCGCTTTCCTGTTGAGAGCGCCACCTCTTGAGATGCGATTGGAATGGCGGGAATTATTTCCCGAAGAAGCAGGGAAAGGAACCCTCATCTCGAGCTCACGGTGGAGAAACGAGGCTCCTCCTGAGTTGTGCTGGGACCCTCGGTGTTCCACCAATGTGGCGACAGGTATGTCGGAGAATTTCTTGAGTTGCAGCAAGAGTGGGAAAGACCCTTGCGAGGTTCAAGAGAGAAGTCATGAATGCCCTCGAGATGCCATAGCAGAAAAGTTCGTCATCTCTCCTGTAGCGGGTGGTTTTTCTCGAGTTATGGAAAATCCCTCTCAATTGACGACGGGGACCTCAGTGAACCTCTGGTGTGGCCTCAGGAAAGACCAGACTCCATGTGTGTTGTGAGGGGCCCCTCGGGATTCCTCTCCAGTCATGTCGGTTCCTACGTCCTTGGCTGGAACTGCGGCCCGAACCTGAGGTTTCCTCTCCAGTGCTGACCTGGATCTTGGGGTTCCTCTGGAGTCTCCACAGGAGAGTCAGGACTCTTTTCGAGTGGAGACATACACCTCCGTTATCCTCCCAAGCTGTAGGAGCAATGTGAGGCTTCCCAACGAGTTGACACAGGGATCTGTGGCTTTTCCTTGCGGTGCCACAGGGCTGTCGCACGTGCCACAGTAGTGTGATTCGATGCTCGGTGTGCCCTTCGAGGAAAGGTAGTGAAATCAGGTTCATCTGGAGTGGACTGCGACATTTGAGTGTCCTTGGGAATGGTGGCACGTCCCCTGGAGACCGTCTCGAAATTCCTGTTAAGAATACGTCATCTTGCTCTGCAACGGGAAACGAGAATCCTTTCCCGATGAAGCAGGGAAGGGAACCCTCATCTGTAGCGGATGAGGGGGAAAGGGGGCCCCTCTTGAGTTGTGGTGGGACCCTCAGTGTTCCTCTCGAGTGGAGACCGGTATGTCAGGAACTTCTTGAGTTGCAGCAAGTGTGTGAAGGACCCTTTGAGGTTCAGGAGGGAAAGAGAGATTGCTTTCGGGATGCCACAGCAGAAAACGTCCTCATCTCGCCTGGAGGGGAGAACCTTATTGTTTTTTTCGAGTAGCGGCAGGTCCTTCTCAAGTTACGATGGGGACCTCAGGGCCCCACTCGCGTGGCCTCAGGAAATGCCAGTCTCCGTGCGAGTTGAGAGCGGCCCCTCGGGATTCCTCTCCTGTCTGTTCCGGTTCCTGACTCCCTGTCTGGAGCCGAAGCCGGAACCTGAGGTTTCCTCTCCACATCTGGCATGGACCTTGGGGTTGCGCTGGAGTCTCCACAGGAGAGTTAGGCCTCGTCTCCTGTGGTTACATGCAAGTCGGTTTTCCTCCCGAATTGTAGCAGCAGTGTCAGGCTTCCAGACGAGTGGACACAGGGATCTCTGTCTTTCCATCTAGATGCCAAAGGGCTGTGGAATGAGCCACCATGGTGTGAAGAAACAGGCGGGTGACACTCCAGGTTGTGCCGTGAAATCACGTTCAACTGGAGTGGACTGAGACATCTATGGGACTTTTAGCATGGTGGCCCGACCCCAGGAGAACTTTGCCTTCCTGTTGAGAGTGTCACCTGTTGAGATGCAACGGGAATGGCGGGAATTCTTTCCTGACGAAGCAGGGAATGGGACCCTCATCTTGAGATCACGTTGGGAAACTGGGCTCCTCCTGAGTTGTGCTGGGACCCTCGGTGTTCCACCAATGTGGGGACGGGTATGTCGGGAAATTTCTTGACTTGCAGCAACGTTGGGAATGACCCTGCGAGGTTCAAGAGAGAAGGTGTGAATGCCCTCGAGATGCCGCTGCAGAAAACGGTCTTACCTCACCCGGAGGGGAGAACCTCCTGGTTTCTCTCGAGTTGCGGCAGGTTATTCTAGAGTTACGACGGGGCCCTCAGGGACCCGCTTGTGTGGCCTCAGGAAAGGCGATTCTCTGAGCGAGTTGAGTGCAGGCCCTCGGGATTCCTCTCCAGTCAGTTCTGGGGCCAAAGTCGCCGTCTGGAGCCAAAACTGGAACCTCTTGTTTCTGCTCTAGTGCTGGCATGGATCTTGGTGTTCCTCTGGAGTCTCTCCAAGGGAGTCAGGCCTGCTCTCCTGTGGTTACGTGCACGCCCTCTTTCCTCCCGAGCTGTAGCAGCAGTGTCAGGGTTCCCGTCGAGTTGAGCCAGGGATCTCTGTCTTTCCCTCGAGATGCCACAGGGCTGTGGAATGAGCCACCGTGGTGTGAGGCAATATGCGGGTGACACTCGAGGTAATGCAGGGAAATCACGTTCATCTGGAGTGGACTGAGACATCTATGGTACTTTGAGTATGGTGGCCCGACCCCAGGAGAACTCCGCTTTCCTGTTGAGAGCGCCACCTCTTGAGATGCGACCCGAATGGCGGGAATTCTTTCCCGACGAAGCAGGGAAAGGGACCCTCATCTCGAGCTCACGGTGGGGAAACAGGGCTCCTCCTGAGTTGTGCTGGGACCCTCGGTGTTCCCCCAATGTGGGGACGGGTATGTCTGGGAATTTCTTGAGTTGCAGCAAGGGTGGGAAGGACCCTTGCGAGGTTCAAGAGAGAAGGCGTGAATGCCCTCAAGGTGCCGCTGCAGAAAACGGCCTTATTTCTCCCCGAGGGGTGAATCTCCTGGTTTTTCTCGCGTTGCGGCAGGTTATTCTCGAGTTACGATGGGGCCCTCAGGGACCCGCTTGCGTGGCCTCAGGAAAGGCGATTCTCTGAGCGAGTTGAGAATAGCCCCTCTGGATTCCTCTCCAGTCAGTTTCGAGTCCTACGTCCCCGTCTGGAGCCGGAACTGGAACCTCATGTTTCGGCTCCAGTGCAGGCATGGATCTTGGGGTTCCTCTGGAGTCTCCCCAGGGGAGTCAGGCCTGGTCTCCGGTGGTTACGTGCACGTCCTCTTTCCTCCCGAGCTGTAGCAGCAGTGCCAGGGTTCCCGTCTACTTGATCCAGGGATCTCTGTCTTTCCATCGAGATCCCACAGGACTGTGGAATGATTCACCGTGGTGTGAGGCAATACACGGGTGACACTCGAGGTAGTGCAGGAAAATCACGTTCATCTGGAGTGGACTGAGACATCTATGGGACTTTAGTATGGTGGCCCGATCCCAGGAGAACTCCGCTTTCCTGTTGAGAGCGCCACCTCTTGAGATGCGACGGGAATGGCGGGAATTCTTTCTCGACGAAGCAGGGAAAGGGACCCTCATCTCGAGCTCACGGTGCGGAAACGGGGCTCCTCCTGAGTTGTGCTAGGACCCTCGGTGTTCCACCAATGTGGGGATGGGTATGTCGGGGAATTTCTTGAGTTGCAGCAAGGGTGGGAAAGACCCTTGCGAGGTTCAAGAGAGAAGGCCTGAATGCCATCGAGATGCCACAGCAGAAACAGGACTCATCTCACCTACAGGGGAGAACCTCCTTGTTTTTCTCGAGTTGCGGAAAGTCCCTCTCAATTGACAACGGGGACCTCAGCGACCCGCTGGCATTGCCTCAGGAAAGACCAGCCTCCATGCTAGGTGCGAGGGGCCCCTCGGAATTCCTCTCCAGTCATGTCGGTTCCTACATCCTTGGCTGGAACTGCGGCCAGAACCTGAGGTTTCCTCTCCAGTGCTGACATGGATATTGGGGTTCATCTGGAGTCTCCACAGGAGAGTCAGGACTCTTCTCGAGTGGAGACAAACATGTCCGTTATCCTCCCAAGCTGTAGGAGCAATGTGAAGCTTCCCTACGAGTTGACACAGGGATCTGTGGCTTTTCCTCGCGGTGCCACAGGGCTGTCGCACGTGCCACAGAGGTGTGATTCGATGCTCGGTGTGATCTTCGAGGAAAGGTAGGGAAATCAGGTTCATCTGTAGTGGATTGTGACATTTGGGGGTCCTTTAGAATGGTGGCAAGTCCCCTGGTGTCCCTCTCCACATTCCTGTTTAGAGTACGTCATCTTGCTGGGCAACGGGATAGTAGAATCCTTTCCCGATGAAGCAGGGAAGGGAATCCTCATCTGTAGCAGATGAGGGGGAAAGGGGGCCCCTCTTGAGTTGTGGTGGGACCCTCAGTGTTCCTCTCGAGAGGAGACGGGTATGTCAGGAAATTCTTGAGTTGCAGCAAGGTGTGAAGGACACTTTGAGGTTCATGATGGAAGGAGTGATTTCTTTCGTGATGCCGCAGCAGAAAACGTCCTCATCAGGCCTGGAGGGGAGAACCTTATGGTTTTTCTCGAGTAGCGGCAGGTCCTTCTCAAGTTACGACGGGGACCTCAGGGACACGCTCACGTGGCCTCAGAAAATGACAGTCTCCGTGCGAGTTGAGAGCAGCCCCTCGGGATTCCTCTCCTGTCTGTGCCGGGTCCTGAGTCCCTGTCTGGAGCCGAAGCTGGAACCTGAGGTTTCCTCTCCACTTCTGGCATGGCCCTTGATGTTCCGCTTGAGTCTCCACAGGAGAGTTAGGCCTTGTCTCCTGTGGTTACAAGCAAGTCCATTTTCCTCCCGAGCTGTAGCAGCAGTGTCAGGCTTCCAGACGAGTGGACACAGGGATCTGTGGCTTTCCCTCGAGATTCCACAGGGCTCTCGTACATGCCACCATGGTGTGATTCGATCCTCGGGGTGACCTTCGAGAAAGGGCACGAAAAGCAGGTACATCTGAAGTGGACTGAGATATTTGGGGGTTTTTTGGAAATGTGGAACGACCCCTGGAGTTCCTCTCGACATTCCCGTTGAGAGTGTGTCCTCTTGCTGTGGACGGGAACGCCAGAATCCATTCCTGAAGAAGCAGGCAAGGAAGTCACATCTGGAGCAGAGGAGGGAGAAAGAGGCCCCTCTTGATTTGTGGTGGGACCCTCACTATTCCTCTCAAGTGGAGACGGGTATGTGGGGGAACTTCTTGAGTTGCAGCAAGGGTGTGAAGGACCCTTTGTGGTTCAGGAGGAATGGCGTCATTTCTTTCAGGATGCCGCTGCAGAAAACGGCCTTATTTCGCCCGGAGGTTAGAACCTCCTGGTTTTTCTCGAGTTGTGGCAGGTTATTCTCGAGTACGGCCGGGCCCCGATGGACCCGTTTGAGTGGCCTCAGGAAAGGCAATTCTCTGAGCGAGTTGAGAGTAACCCCTCGGGATTCCTCTCCAGTCAGTGCAGGGTCGTATGTCCCCATCTGGAGCCGAAACTGGAACCTCATGTTTCTGCTCCAGTACAGGCATGGATCTTGGGGTTCCTCGGGAGTCTCCCCAGGGGAGACAGGCCTGGTCTCCTGTGGTTACGTGCACGTCCTCTTTCCTCCCGAGCTGTAGCAGCAGTGTCAGGGTTCCCGGCGAGTTGAACCGGGGATCTATGTCTTTCCCTCGAGATGCCACAGGGCTGTGGAATGAGCCACCGTGGTGTGAGGTAATATGCGGGTGACACCCGAGGTAGTGCAGGGAAATGAAGTTCATCTGGAGTGGACTGAGACATCTATGGGACTTTTAGTACGGTGGCCCGATCCCAGGAGAACTCCGCTTTCCTGTTGAGAGCGCCACCTCTTGAGATGCGACAGGAATGGCGGGAATTCTTTCCCGACGAAGCAGAGAAAGGGACCCTCATCTCGAACTCACGGTGGGGAAACGGGGCTCCTCCTGAGTTTTGCTGGGACCCTCGGTGTTCCACCAATGCGGGGACGGGTATATCGGGGAATTTCTTGAGTTGCAGCATGGGTAGGAAGGACCCTTGCGAGGTTAAAGAGAGAAGGCGTGAATGCCCTCGAGATGCCACTGCAGAAAACGGCCTTATCACGCCCAGAGGGTAGAACCTCCTGGCTTTTCTCGAGTTGTGGCAGGTTCGCGAGTTACGACGGGGCCCTCAGGGACCCGCTTGCGTGGCCTCAGGAAAGGCGATTCTCCGAGCGAGTTGAGATTAGCCCCTCGGAATTCCTCTCCAGTCAGTGGCGGGTCCTAAGTTCCCATCTGGAGCCGAAACCTGAACCTCATATTTCGGCTCCAGTGCTGGCACGGATCTAGGAGTTCCACTGGAGTCTCCCCAGGCGAGTCAGGCCTGGTCTCCTGTGGTTACGTGCACGTCTTCTTTCCTCCCCAGCTGTAGCAACAGTGTCAGGCTTCCAGACGAGTGGACACAGGGATCTGTGGCTTTCCTCGAGATTCCACAGGGCTCTCACACATGCCACCGTGGTGTGATTCGATCCTCGGGGTGACCTTTGAGACAGGGCACGAAAAGCAGGTTCATCTGAAGTGGACTGAGATATTTAGGGGTCTTTTGGAATGGTGTAACGACCCCTGTAGTTCCTCTCAACATTCCTGTTGAGAGTGAGTCCTCTTGCTGTGCGACGGAACGCCAGAATCCATTCCTGATGAAGCAGGCAAGGAAGCCACATCTGGAGCAGAGGAGGGTGAAAGGGGCCCCCTTGGTTTGTGGTGGGACCCTCATTATTCCTCTCAAGTGGAGACGGGTATGTGGGGGAACTTCTTGAGTTGCAGCAAGGGTGGGAAAGATCCTTGCAAGGTTCAAAAGGGAAGGCGTGAATGCCCTCGAGATGTGGCTGCAGAAAAGGGACTCATCTCGCCTGCACGGGAGGACCTCCTGGTTTTTCTCGAGGTGCGGAAAGTCCCTCTCAATTGACGACGTGGACCTCTGCGACCCGCTGGCGTGGCTTCAGGAAAGACCAGCCTCCATGCGAGTTGCGAGGAGCCCCTCGGGATTCCTCTCCAATCATGTCGGTTCCTACGTCCTTGGCTGGAACTGCGGCCAGAACCTGAGGTTTCCTCTCCAGTGCTGACAAGGATCTTGGGGTTCCTCTGGAGTCTCCACAGGAGAGTCAGGCCTCTTCTCGAGTGGAGACATACATGTCCGTTATTCTCCCAAGCAGTAGGAGCAATGTGAGGCTTCCCTACGAGTTTACACAGGGATCTGTGGCTTTTCCTCGCGAAGCCACAGGGCTGCCGCACGTGCCACAGTGGTGTAATTTGATGCTCAGTGTGACCGTCGAGGAAAGGTAGGGAAATCAGGTTCATCTGGAGTGGACTGCGACATTTGGGGGTCCTTTGGAATAGTGGCACGTCCCCTGGTGTCCCTCTCGACATTCCTGTTGAGAGCATGTCATCTTAATGTGCAACGGCAAAGGAGAATCCTTTCCCGATGAAGTAGGGAGGGAACCCTCATCTGTAGCGGATGAGGGGGAAAGAGGGCCCCTCTTGAGTTGTGATGGGACCCTCAGTGTTCCTTTCGAGTGGAGACCAGTATGTCAGGAACTTCTTGAGTTGCAGCAAGGGTGTGAAGGGCCCTTTGAGGTTCAGGAGGGAAGGAATGATTTCTTTCGGGATGCCACAGCAGAAAACGTCCTCCTCTCGCCTGGAGGGGAGAACCTTATGGTTTTCCTCGAGTAGCGGCAGGTCCTTCTCAAGTTACAATGGGGACTTCAGCGACCCGCTCGCGTGGCAACAGGAAATGCCAGTCTCTGTGCTAGTTGAGAGCGGCCCCTAGGGATTCCTCTCCTGTCTGTGCCGGGTCCTGAGTCCCTGTCTGGAGCCGAAGCTGGGACTTGAGGTTTCCTCTCCACATCTGGCATGGAACTTGGGGTTCCGCTGGAGTCTCCACAGGAGAGTTAGGCCAAGTCTCCTGTGGTTACATGCAAGTCCATTTTCCTCCCGAGCTGTAGCAGCAGTGTCAGGCTTCCAGACGAGTGGACACAGGGATCTGTGGCTTTCCCTCGAGATTCCACAGGGCTCTCGCACATGCCACCGTGCCGGGGTGAGCTTCCAGGCAGGGCACAAAAAGCAGGTTCATCTGAAGTGGACTGAGATATTTGGGGGTCTTTTGGAATGGTGGAATGACCCCTGAAGCTCCTCTCGACATTCCTGTTGAGAGTGTGTCCTCTTGCTGGGCGAAGGGAACACCAGAATCCATTCCTGAAGAAGCAGGAAAGGAACCCTCATCTGGAGCAGAGGAGGGTGAAAGGGGGCCCCTCTTGATTTGTGGGGGGACCCTCACTATTCCTCTTGAATGGAGACGGGCATGTGGGGGAACTTCTTGAATTGCAGCAAGGGTGTCAAGGACCCTTTGGGATTCAGGAGGGAAGGAGTGATTTCTTTCGGGATGCCGCTGCAGATATTGACCTTATCTCGCCTGGAGGGTAGAATCTCCTGGTTTTTCTCGAGTTGCAGCAGGTTATTCTCGAGTTACGACAGGGCCCTCAGGGACATGCTTGTGTGGCCTCAGGTAAGGAGATTCTCTGAGCGAGTTGAGCGTAGCCCCTCAGGATTCCTCTCCAGTTAGTGCCGGGTCCTAATTCCCCTTCTGGAGCCGAAACTGGAACCTCATGTTTCGGCTCGAGTCCTGGCATGGATCTTGTGGTTCCTCTGGAGTCTTCCCAGGGGAGTCAGGCCTGGTCTCCTGTGGTAACGTGAACGTCCTCTTTCCCCCTGAGCTGTAGCAACCTTGTCAGGGTTCCCATCGAGTTGACGCAGGGATTTCTGTCTTTCCATTGAGATGCCATAGGGCTGTGGAATGAGCCATCGTGGTGTGAGGCAATACGCGGGTGACACTCGAGGTACTGCAGGGAAATCACGTTCATCTGGAGTGGACTGAGACTTCTCTGGGACTTTTAGTATGGTGGCCTGACCCCAGGAGAACTCTGCTTTCCTGTTGAGAGGCCACCTCTTGAGATGCGACGGGAATGGCGGGAATTCTTTACCAAAAACGCAGGGAAAGGGACCCTCATCTTGAGTTCACGGTGGGGAAACGGGGCTCTTCCTGAGTTGTGCTGGGACCCTCAGTGTTCCACCAATGTGGGAATGTCGGTTCCTACGTCCTTGGCTGGAACTGTGGCCAGAACCTGAGGTTTCCTCTCCAGTGCTCACATGGATCTTGGGGTTCCTCTGGAGTCTCCACAGGAGAATCAGGACTCTTCTTGAGTGGAGACATACACGTCCATTATCTTCCCAAGCTGTAGGAGCAATGTGAGGCTTCCCTATGAGTTGACACAGGGATCCATGGCTTTTCCTCACGGTGCCACAGTGCTGTCGCACGTACCTTAGTGGTGTGATTCATTGCTCGGTGTGACCTTCGAGGAAATGTAGGGAAATCATGTTCATCTGGAGTGGACTGCGACATTTGGGGGTCCTTTGGAATGGTGGCACCTCCCCTGGAGTCCCTCTCGACATTTCTGTTGAGAGCACGTCATCTTGCTGTGCAACGGGAAAGGAGAATCCTTTCCCGATGAAGCAGGGAAGGGAACCCTCATCTGTAGCAGATGAGGGGGAAAGGGGGCCCCTGTTGAGTTGTGGTGGGACCCTCAGTGTTCCTCTCGTGTGGAGACCAGTATGTCAGGAACTTCTTGAGTTGCAGCAAGAGTGTGAAGGACCCTTTGAGGTTCAGGAGGGAAGGAGTGATTTCTTTCGGGATGCCGCAGCAGAAAACAACCTCATCTCGCCTGGAAGGGAGAACCTTATGTTTTTTCTCGAGTAGCGGCAGGTCCTTCTCAAGTTACAACGGGGACCTCAGGGACCCGCTCGCGTGGCCTCAGGAAATGCCAGTCTCCGTGCGAGTTGAGAGCGGCCCCTCGGGATTCCTCTCCTGTCTGTGCCGGGTCCTGAGTCCCTATCTGGAGCCGAAGCTGTAACCTGAGGTTTTATCTCCTCATCTGGCATGGATCTTGGGGTTCCGCTGGAGTCTCCACAGGAGAGTTAGGCCTCGTCTCCTGTGGTTATATGCAAGTCCATTTTCCTCCCGAGCTGTAGCACCAGGGTCCGTCTTCCAGACGAGTGGACACAGTGATCTGTGGCCTTCCCTCGAGATTCCACAGGGCTCTCGCACATGCCACTGCCGGGGTCCAGCCCCGGTGGATCCAGGGTGATTCGAAGGGTGGACGGCGTCGGCGAGGAAAACTTATTTTTTTATTAAAATTAGATTAGCTTAGTAAGAGACAGTATAGTAGGAAAATTAAGTGGAGAAAAGAGGCTGAATTACTTGGTTTACGAGCTGAACTAATAAAACTTCAGACAAGAAGTTTGCATCATCTACGTGAGGCCACCGGTGTCTGTTCGAATTTTGGAAAGTGCCCCGCCTTGGACACTTTATCTCACAGTACTTGAAAGCCAGGACAAGTAAGTAGACATGATGAGCTGCCCGCTCCAGATGGGAATTCAGCCTGAAATTAAAGTAGAAAGAGGAGACACGGTGGAAACCAGTCCAGCTACTGATCCCATTCCTCTATTGTCTAGAGTCTCCTTATATACCTTTGATTGTACATAGAGATCAATGGGTAATACAAAATTATGCGGCGCCAGCTGCCCTGACTCTTATCAAAACCAGGCTTTTTTTCTCTGCATACCTAATTGTATACACAAGTCTTAGATGATTTACATGTCTTCTAGCCAGAGAGCCAATTAACATTTTACAACCTTTTCCCGATAAGGGTTTGTCAACCAGAAGACTTATTTGTGTTGATCTTCCCAAAGTCTGGTGCCACTCTCAGAAAGCACTAAATAAAGTATTCCTCTATTGTTCAGAAGGCCTTTTATACCCTTGATTGTACATACAGATCAATGGGCAATACAAAATTATGTGGCGTCAGCAGCCCTGACTCATCAAAACCAGGCTTTTTTCTCTGCATACCTAATTGTATACACAAGTCTTAGGTGATTTACATGTCCTCTAGCCAAAAGGTCAATTAACATTTTACAGCCTTTTTCCTGATAAGGGTTTGTCAACCAGAAGACTTATTTGTGTTAATCTTCCCAAAGTCTGGTGCCACTCTCAGAAAGCACTAAATAAAGTTACATTCTTACATAGCAAGGACACAAGAGGAGTGCAGTGATATATAACAAAGAAAAGTAATTAACTCAAAAGTCTAGTGTTGCTAACATCAAAACTACTATCTATCCTTTCCCATATCCCATTTACATTGATTAACATCCTCCCAGGTGCCTAAAAGATAAATATGGAGGTCTGGCAGCAGTCATTGAGTCAACAGTGAAAACCCCTACCAATATAATTTTTAACTCTTTAGAAAAGGCTCTGTTTCCTTAAGATGCTTTTAAGCTTTGTGCTTCTCGAGGTTGGGGGCTGTAAGCAATTCACAAGCTGTTAAGAAGTCTAGGGAACCTGTTAGGCAGCAAGCTAGAGAGTTATCAGAGGGCGTTTACCTGAAACATCCCTTTCAAATGCAGAAGACTAAAGCCTTGAATTGACTTTTCCAGAGAATATCAGAAGAGTGGAAAAGCAGAGTACAAAGGCTGGCAGATTCTTATTCTTTGGGGGGTGGATGCTCGGGAAATTCCAGGGGGAACCCCTGAAACCTGAACACGCCTTGCGTTTGCCAGGCTTCCTACCACATGACCTTGTCACGGGTGGGATTCCTCACACTGGCTCCCGGCATCTCCCCCTTGTTTTTTATTTTTTGAAAAAATCAGGTGCATTTTTGTTGCAAGATTTTGAATGCTCTGCCGAAGAATCTTGACAATATAAGGAAGAATGATTACGAGGAGCAAGATTATAAACAGCAGACAGAATAGTCTTTTCAGAAATGAAGTTAGAGAGAGTGTGGAAAAAGTCATTGGCTTCTTCTGCGGCAGTAAAATCTAATCGGGAGTGTTCCAAGGTCTGAATCTGATTATGAAGTTTCTCTAAGTCTAAACTACTATCTGAGCAGTTCCAAACACCTAAAATATGATTTTTCAACATATTGGGCATTTGCACTTGTTGAATCAATGATTGCTGCCATAATAACAATAACAGTAACAGTAACAGCTGTTGTTACACAGCAAGAACATAATTATCATATCAATAAGTTGTTACAGTTACAGGATGTTTTTAAAGCAACAAAAGAGCAAACATTATTTTGAGAAGTTAAACAAGATGAAAGACATTAAATCTTGTAGCTGTTGCAGCACAGCTAGGCCATGGTTATCATACGAACATAATTATCATATCAATAAGTTGTTACAGTTACAGGATGTTTTTAAAGCAACAAAAGAGCAAACATTATTTTGAGAAGTTAAACAAGATGAAAGCATACATTGTTCACAAGGCACTACATTAGGTCCATTTGTACATTAAGTTTTCCGGAATTATTGGTGAAAAGAAAAACATAAGGAGAGGGTAGACAAGCTAAGATAGAGTCATTTTCTGGTCGGAGTTTGCGCTGCAGCAGCTGTCAGTCTCACTGGGATCTTTATCTTGTCTCTGCTGCAGGCGTGAGCGGCGGCCCTCGCCCCGCCCTCTGCTGAAACCGCAGCGGCTAAGCGAGACAAAAACTTGAGCAAATAGCATACTGTTCCCACATATCTCTCTTTCCCATCAAGTCTCTATCTCATAGTTTTTGTAGATGGACGCAGGCGCTGCTACGCGGCTGCGAGTCTGGCGCACTGGATTCTGTCGGTCAGTCAGGCTGGCCCCGCCTGCGGCTCCCGCTTGGCTGTTTCAAAAACTACTCTTTTGCCTAACGAAAACACATTCTGCATACCTTGTATACAAAGTTCCTCTCTCCCACTATTGCTCTTAGTAAAGACTCATTACAGATATTGCTTATGACTTTTAACCACAGTCACTTCTATTTTACAGAGAAAAGTGAGGTTAAACAATTACGACTGTCTGTAATACATTAAAATTTTTAGCAGATCAGCAGAGCTTATGAATATATATCTCATAACTTTTTACAGCCATGCACTTTCCAAAGCTGCAAAAATGAACGCATTCATTAACAGATCCAAACATATAGCCTCTGTGTATCAATAAAAATGAGCGGAAAAAGTATATATAAATTATATAAACTAGAAATTATACTCTGCAATTAATATTTCAGTATCCTTAGAAATGAGCTAGGTATCTATGAATATCCATTAACTAACTCAATTTAAGATTTGTCTAAGTGTTTAAATCACCTAGCGATCTTGGAAGTTATTTCTAAGAGGACATAATACAAAACACAATTACTATTGAAATAAAATCTGCCAGAATAAAAATTCAATTTTTATTAAATACAAATTTACTTTTTCATGATCTTAAACATCTAGTTGATATATGCTAGCTTATTTGATCAGGAAATATAAAAGTTTAGGTAAAAATATACCCAACTAGAATAAATACAAATCAAGCATATGATTCTATGCTTAATGCTAACTAACACTCAGAAAATATAGCTAGTCTCATTTGCCAAGTGAAAGTCGCTCAGTCATATCCTCATATCCGACTCTTTGTGACCCCAGGGGCTCTATAGTCCATGGAATCCTCTAGGCAAGAATACTGGATTGGGTAGCTTTTCCCTTCTCCAGGGGATCTTCCTAACCCAGGAATTGAACTGAGGTCTCCTGCATTGCAGGTAGATTCTTTACCAACTGAGCTAAAGATTTACCTCAATAGTGTGAACTCAAACTCCTAAGTCATTTGCATTAACATATATACATATATATAATAAAATTATTAGAATACTAATGTCCTTAATTTCTGGGAATTTTAGAATTAGATAAGTTTCATTTATCTCTAAATCAGTCCAAGTTGCACTCTTTTAAGAGATTTTATAATCCTGTAATACCATGAGGGAAAGAAAATCTTACATACAGATGCATAAACATATTAATACCGACAGACCCAAACAGAGCTAATAGCCTCAATTTTTAAATCTTGGTTAATTTTTTATTTCTGCCGTGTAGAAAATAAGGGGATTTGTTCTCATTAGGTACAAACTTTTAATTGACTTTGAGTTTCAAACAAAGAGTAATAAACCAAATTCTCTACTATCCTTCACCTGTAGAGGCAAGATTTCTATAAACCATGTAAGACATTTACAGAGGTCATTAAAAGTTCAGCCCATAAAAAGAATAAAAATCATGTCCTTACCGTGCCACTGATGAACAGGAGTCTAGAACACAGCATCAAAAGTTGGTTTTTGATGTTAAATCAAAACCATCAATTGATTTGCTGTTAAATCTCTGGATTCCCAGTTGAGTGGAGCACAAAGGGCTGGAGGAGTTCTTCTTGCCTGATTCGTGACACCACACTGTCAAGGACAAAGACCAGACAAGTCAGGACACTGATTTTATTCAGGCTGTTAGGGAAAGCAGACTAGAGTATCTCAGCATGTGGTTTTGCCTTAGAGTTTTATAGAGAAATGCTATGGTCGGAATGTTTGTGCCCCCGAAAATTTATGTTGAAATCTTAATGTCCAATATGATGGCTTTGAGGTGGGGCCATTGGAGGTGCCTAGGTCATGATTATGGAGCTCTCATGAATGAGGTTAGTGCTCTTGTAGAAGAGACTCCACAGAGCTCCCTAGCCCCTTCTGCCATGTGAGGATAGAGCTAGAAGGTTCTGTCTATGAATCAAAAAGCAGGCTCTCACCCAACACCTAATCTGCCAGCACCTTGATCTTAGACTTCCCAGCCTCCAGAACTGTGAGAAATACATTTCTGTCGTTTGTCAACCACCCAGTCTGATATTTTGTCATAGCAATGTGGACTAAAAAAAGAAGGATCAGCAAGTTACAGATGGAGTGATTTACGGTTGGAATTGTTTGGCAAGCAGGGCAAGTCTCAGTTAGCTGAACAGGAAATGCTATTCCCTGTGAATAGCCAGTTTGGGGTGGACCAAACAGTTCTAAACTCAGCTAATTGATCATGGACGTTTTGAGTCTCTCCACATCAGAGGATTCATGAAAAATGAACTTGTTAGATAAACTGTGGAGTCATCTGTGAGGTTTATGGGAACTATGAGAAAGTTGGATAGTAAATCTTATTTAAGTTTTATTGGGAGAAGCGGTTCTTTACACAGTAAGCTATTTCTCAACACTAGAAAGGGTGGAGTAATTTTGGCAAACAAAGGGTTGACGGGGATTTCTTAAACACCACCAGGCTCAAGTGAAGCCTAACATGGACACTATATACGACAGTCTAACCATGGGTGTGACACCAGGGACAGAGATCCTGAGAGCCACTTTAGAATTCTGCTTACCACCAGGCTAGTTCAAGAAACTGAGAAAGTGGTCAAGAAATTTGCCTAATAACATCAATTTTCTCTTTGAGGTATGTGTAAGGGTTGACATAATGAGGAGGCTGTCTAGAGATCTGTGAAGGTTTGAAACGACTATTGTGAAACGCAGAGTGACTCAGTTGAAAATACTGAAGATCAACATGAGTAGACATGTTTATTAATATCAAAGTCTAAAATCTGTAATGGTGCTAATCCATTAAGTTATGTGGTTGTGTAGTTTTCTCCCGAATCTCTAGCAGATTTGTCAGCCAAGTGTATGAATAGAAAGGAGATCTATGGACTGATCCAAGTTCAGCAATTCTGGGTGAATGGAATGGAAGTACAAAAGGTCATGGCTAGAGTTCCTTGGTAGTCCAGTGGTTAGGACTCCATCCTTCCTCTGCAGGGAGTGTGGGTTCGATCCCTGGTTGGGGAAGTTTTGTATGCTGCCGTGGTAAGGCTGAAAAAAAAAAAAGAACACGGCAATGGATGGTAACAGGAAGAGCTTATGGACACTGAGAGTCAAAGCTCAGAGAAAGACAGAAAGAGGGAACAGATAGAAGAAGGCAAATGAGGGGGGAAAAAGTGACTAAAATTCCCAAACAGTTCAAATTAGTAGGTATAGTGGGTGTAAAGAAATGACACAGCTGAAATGAAAGGAAGTTCTGGATAAGTACTGGACTATTGGGGTTTATTATTTCAGAGATAGAGAGTCATGGTGATAAAGTCCAAAATGTAGCCATGGGCATAGGTGGCTAAAGTATAGTAAATAAACAGACTGTAAATCACGTGGTAATCCTTCTAAGTGTAGAAATGTGGCTAGCAGATGTCAGGGACAAAGAAAGACACGAGGTGGGACAGCGAAAATGTCAAAGGAGAATCCTTTTCCTTTGTCAGTGAGGGAATAATGTTTTTATTAATTTATTTATTTTAATTGGAGGCTAATTACTTTACAATTCTGTAGTGCTTTTGCCATACACTGACATGAATCAGCCATGGGTGTACATGTGTTCCCCATCCTGACCCTCCCTCTCACCTCTCTCCCCATCCCATCCCTTAGGGTCATCCCAGTGCACCAGCCCTGAGCACCCTGTCTCGTGCATTGAACCTGGACTGGCGATCTATTTCACATATGGTGATATACATGTTTCAATGCTAAATGTAGTAGTGAGGAGCTAGAAAAATGACAACGGAATCTTCTAGATCTGGAGGAGCTGTTTAATTGAGTAAGCAGCCTTCCTAGCATAAGATTTAAAGGGGAAGAATGTTGAAACCTTGTTAACTTGCATATTTCCCAACTACCTGGTACCTCCCTAATTAAAAAAAAAAGGTAGCAATGTACTTATATTCTGTCGAATGCTGAAAATACCATCAAAACAACCTACTGCCAAGACAAAGTTGAATTTTAAATATACTGTTGTATGTTGGTAAAGATACCTACATATATATATATATATATAGAGAGAGAGAGAGATTATAATTTACTTTTTTAAAAAAAAAGTTTCCAGTTCTATTAGATTTAACACATGTATAGATTTATGCAACCACCACTGAAATCAGAACACAGAACAGCTCCATCACCCCCCAAATTTCCTTATGCTGTTTCTCTGTAGTCAAAAATTCTCCCCACCTCAAGTCCCTGACAACTACCAATCCCTCCTCATAGGTCCCTATAATCCCTGGATGTCATGTAATAGAATTGTACATTGTACTGAGTTACCCATTCAAAAACATCTGGGGCATTTGCATGTTTGGGCAACTATCAGTAATGTTGCCATAGACATTCATGCATAGGATTTTGTGTGAACATAGGTTTTTAATTCTCTTGATTAAATAAACACATAGGAGCAGGATTGCTGAGTCATATAAGTTTATATCTAACTTTATAAGTAACTGCAGAACTGTTTTCTAGGATAGTTACATGGTATCATATTCCTACCAAAAATGTATTATAGTTTCTTGCTTCACATCCTTGTCAGCCTTGTCAACTTTTTGTTTGTTTCCTTAGCCATTCTAATAGATATGCAAGAGTATCTTACTGTGATTTTAATTTTCATTTCCAGGATGAGATGGTTAAATAGCATCACCAACTCAATGGACATGAAACTGGCCAAACCCTGATAGTGGAGGACAGAGGAGTCTGGCAGGCCACAGTCTATGGGGTCACAAAGAGTCAGACACGACTTAGCAACTCAACAACAACAGCGATGGCTAATGATAATGACCATCTATTCCTGTGCTTACTTGTCATCTGTGTATCTTCTCTAAGAAAGTGTCCTTTCAAATCCTTTGCCCATTTTTAAAATTGGGCTTTTTATTATTGTTAAATTTTAAGAATTCTTTATAAATTCTGCATACAAGTCCTTTGATAGGAGATTTTAAATATTGTCTAACAGTCTCTAGAATTTAATTTTCTTAACAGTGTCTTTTGCAAAAAAAAAAAAATTTGAAGTTCTGATGAAGTCCAATTTATAATTTTTTCTTTTATGGATTGTACTTTTGGTATCATAACTAAAAACAATTTGTCTAACTCAAGATCACAGAAATCTCCTTCTATGATTGTGTGTGCTCATTCTTGTCCAACTCTTTGCGGCCTAATGGACTATAGCCCACCAGGCTCCTCTGTCCATGGAACTTTCCAGGCAAGAATACTAGAGTGGGTTGCCATTTCCACCTCCAGGGGATCTTCCCTACCTAGGGATCAAATGGAGTCTCTTATATCTCCTGCATTGGCAGGCAAGTTCTTTACCACTAGCCCCACCTGGAAAGTCCTACATTTTTTTCCTACGTATTTCATCGTTTGGGGGGTTTAGGGGGGTAATGTAGAGATTTTTTTTTTTTTTTTGCATTTGTGTATGCGGTTGTTTTACCTACCATTTGCTAAAAAGAGCATCATTTATCCATTAAATTGACTTTGTATAATTGTCAAAAAGCAGTTGACTATATTTGTGTCTATCTCTGGACTCTCGTCTGTTGAATTGATCATGTGTGTACATGTTTACCAGTATCACACTGTGTTGATTATTATAGTGTTAAAATTGGGTAGCATGCATCTTCTAATTTTGTTCTTCAAGTATTTTTTGCTGCACTAATTTCATTTTTCTTTCCTCTTGCCTGTCAAATATGTGTTAAACTATTTGGTATCATCCTACAGTTTCCTGAGGCTCTGTTCAATTTTTTTTTTCAGTATTTTTTCTTTGTGGTTCAGATTGGATAATTTCTATTGATCTTCAAGTTCACAGATAATTTCCTCTTTTCCATTCTGCTATTGAGCTATTGAGTCTTGTTCTTCTGTATCAGATTAGTTTCACACATGAGCTCCTAGGGGTGATCCTAAAACTTTAAATTGTATATCTATAGGATTCCCTTTTTGAGCTCTCTTCTTTCCAAAATCTTCAAACATTCTCTGGCTCTCAGTTTCTTCCCCTGGTCCTCTGACCAGAATGCCTGGCTTTCTGTCTCTTGGACTGTCAGGCAAACGCCTCCCAGAACCGGATCTACCTTCAAAGCAGATCAGCAAGCTCACCTGCTGATGCACTCGCTGCCTTCAGCCACTGCCCAGGGAGAGCGCAGTTTTGGCCCTGGAGCTCTCCAGAACCAATCGAGGAAAACAAAGCCAGGACATTTCCCCCTTCTTTCCATTCTTCAGGGGCCTCTTTTCCCATTCCTCTTACCCGAGAGACTGATTTTCTCTTGTCTGGTGCCTATTGCAGTGTTCCAGAATTTGGGTTGCATTGAGACTAAACCAGGAAATAATAGAGGGTAAAAACTGAGAATTCACAGTTTGTTGGTCTTGAGTTTTGATTTCCTCCCTAAATTGTCTGCTATTATTTACTTTTCAGAGTCCTTAGTTTCTTTATGTATTCTTTCAGGATTTTTGTTATAGTCATTGGGAGAAATAGAATAGAGTATGTTTATGCGATTTAACTAGAGCTGGAACTTATACTTTTAATAATAATTCAAGAAATTTTACTATGTGGGTTTGACCTATTGAAATGTACTTTCACAAGTTTTATGTTAGGTACGCTGTGTTGCTTCCCAGGTAGCTGAGCAGTGAAGAATCTACCTGTAATGCAGGACTCACAGGAGACAATGGTTTGATCCCTGGTCAGGAAGATCCCCTGGAGGAGGGCATGGCAACCCACTCCAGTATTCTTGCCTGGAAAATTCCAAGGGCAGAAGAGCCTGGTGGGCTACAGTCCATGGAGTCACAAAGAACTGGACAGGACTGAGCAACTGAGCAGGCATGCACACACAACAAAGATAGGCTTGACTTGATCCTTGCCTAACTACCTAGTTCTAATAGCCTTTTTTTTTTGGTTTTAAAAATCTGCCCAGTTTTATAGTTCACCAATTGAGGACAAAAAAAAGCATATGCAATTTTGTAAGTTACCAACTGAGGTGAAAAGCATCTGCCACTCCCAACTTTAAAAGCTCTTGGACTTCCCTGTTCTCTTCATTCCTTTCCATTTCTGCTTATAAAAAAGTCAATTATTTTTGGAGTGCTTCTCTTTCATGAAGCATATTGTTAAATGTAGCTAACACTAACCAACATATACAGTTAACATTTGTTTTCTAGCTTCTTCTGCCAGAGCTACAAGTATATTAGGCTTATTATTTACCTTTTGGTTTATTGTAGATGACATTTTATCAAATATTCCAGTGCATAACATAATCATTCTTTTAGCTTATAAATCAGGTTACATGAAAAGACCCTGATGCTAGGAAAGATTGAAGGCAGGAGGAGAAGAGGACGACAGAGGATGAGATGGTTGGATGGCATCACCGACTCAATGGACATGAGTCTGAGTAAACTCTGGGAGTTGGTGATGGACAGGGAGGCCTGGCGTGCTGCAGTCCATGGGGTCACAGAGTCGGACACAACTGAGCAACTGAACTGAACTGAAGCCAATTCTACAAAAGAAAGATTTTTATTAAAACACACCCCATTTTTGAATCAATATATGCCAAGTTTAGTAAAAATTTTAATGATATATAATAACAAAGATTTATTTCATTTTCACACGAAATGTCTATTGCTGGTTGCTAAAGACTTCACTTTAGAGCTCCTCACTCTAGGTGGTAGGCTCATGAGTCTACCTAGTCATGATCATGAACATTACCAGACTCAAAACAGAGAGTTCCAGCTGATTACAAAACAGCAATTCAACACTATGGCCTGTATGTGATTATGACACACATAATCTGCTTATCTGCTTAAAACTGATTGGCCATGTCAGGGAGGGAGAAATTTTCCTCTACTCTTCCAGTTCTTCTGTCTGGTCTAAGAATTAAAGTTGACATGAGACAGATTAAAAGAAGAAAATCAAACAAAATTTAATAACATGTATAGGTGAAGTCGCTCAGTCGTGTCCAACTCTTTGCGACCCCGTGGACTGTAACCTACTAGGCTTCTCCGTCCGTGGGATTCTCCAGGCAAGAATACTGGAGTGGATTGCCATTTCCTTCTCCAGGGGATCTTCCCGACCCAGGGATCGAACCCGGGTCTCCTGCATTGGAGGCAGATGCTTTAACCTGGGAGAAAGCCAGGAAAACTAATTAACTCACCAAAATGACTGAAATACTCACATTAAATACCATCTTCATTTAAAAACAAAAGAGGGTCTTAAGAGTAGTGGTTTGGGGCTTCAAACAAGAGGAAAGTAATTGCCAGGAAGACAGAGAACCAAATGTTTGGTAAGCAATTTTTGCTGGAACATGCAGAGACAATGGGACACAGAGAGGAATTTTAACAAACAAACTTTGCTAGGTTCCTCCTTGTCTCACACCTAGTTCATACTACAGTTATCTTTGGAGATGGCTCCTGTCTTGAAAAAGCTTCTTATCTACATTCCTTTAGGCTGATAGTGGGTAGGTCAAAGGTTCTTCCTGAGTCTTTTGGGCTGTGATTGTTGTCAACTCGAAATAATCCACATACCAAAGAAAAATTTCAGTTCAGTTCAGTTCAGTTGGGGGTGGTTAATTTTGTTTCCCTACAGTTAGAACCTTCCCTACAGTTAGAAACTACCGCACAATTGCATTCATCTCACACGCTAGCAAAGTAATGCTCAAAATTCTCCAAGACAGGTCTAACAGTACGTGAGATGTGAACTTCCAGATGTTCAAGCTGGTTTTAGAAAAGGCAGAGGAACCAGAGATCAAATTTCCAATATCCAATGGATCATGGAAAAAGCAAGAAGGTTCCAGAAAAACATCTATTTCTGCTTTACTGACTATGCCACCAAAGACTTTGACTGTGTGGATCACAATAAACTGTGGAAAATTCTGAAAGAGATGGGAATACCAGACCACCTGACCTGCCTCCTGAGAAATCTGTCTGCAGGTCAGGAAGCAACAGTTAGAACTGGACATGGAACAACAGACTGGTTCCAAATAGGAAAAGGAGTACGTCAAGGCTGTATATTGTCACCCTGCCTATTTAACTTATATGCAGAGTACATCATGAGAAACACTGGGCTGGATGAAGCACAGCTGGAATCAAGATTGCCGGGAGAAATATCAATAACCTCAGATATGCAGATGACACCACCCTTATGGCAGAAAGTGAAGAAGAACTAAAGAGCCTCTTGAAAGTGAAGGAGGAGAGCGAAAAAGTTGGCTTAAAGCTCAACATTCAGAAAACTAAGATCATGGCATCCGGTCCCAACACTTCATGGCAAATAGATGGGGAAACAGTGGAAACAGTGACAGACTTTGTTTTGGGGGGCTCCAAAATCACTGCAGATGGTGACTGCAGCCATGAAATTAAAAGACACTTACTCCTTGGAAGAAAAGTTATGACCAACCTAGATAGCATATTCAAAAGCAGAGACATTACTTTGCCGACTAAGGTCCGTCTAGTCAAGGCTATGGTTTTTCCTGTGGTCATGTATGGATGTGAGAGTTGGACTGTGAAGAAGGCTGAGTGCCGAAGAATTGATGCTTTTGAACTGTGGTGTTGGAGAAGACTCTTGAGAGTCCCTTAGACAGCAAGGAGATCCAATCAGTCCATCCTAAAGGAAATCAGTCCTGAATATTCATTGGAAAGACTGATGCTGAAGCTGAAACCCCAATACTTTGGCCACCTGATAAGGAGAGCTGACTCATTTGAAAAGACTCTGATGCTGGGAAGGTCTGAAGGCAGGAGGAGAAGGGGACGACAGAGGATGAGATAGTTGGATGGCATCACCAACTCAATGGACATGAGTGAGTAAATTCCTGAAGTTGGTGATGGACAGGGAGGCCTGGTGTGCTGCAGTCCATGGGGTTGCAAAGAGTCGGACACAACTGAGTGACTGAACTGAACTGAACTGAGCTGAACAGTTAGAACTAGTCATGTGGTCCCATTCAGCTACAAGGGTCAGAAATTACAAGCTACCATGTGTCCTGAAGGTAGAGAACAAGAAGTATTCTGAACAGCATAATCCAACTACATGTGAACTATATAATCAAATGAACTCTGGGACTGTATAGATGACCAGCTTCACTAAATTGCAACCCCTCATCCATTTTCAGACTTAAGGGGCCCCTGACTGGCTTTAACAGCACAATTTCATCTATGTACCTTTTTCCTAGGTCTCCACAAAAGGATTTGTGGTGATTTTGTCAGG
This sequence comes from Cephalophus harveyi, assembly GCA_006410635.1. Classification (NCBI taxonomy): domain Eukaryota; kingdom Metazoa; phylum Chordata; class Mammalia; order Artiodactyla; family Bovidae; genus Cephalophus; species Cephalophus harveyi. The sequence goes on from SJYT01040019.1 coordinate 59,178, forward strand.
TAACTATGCCAGGTAAAAGGGAATCACATGACTCTGTGATAAAACCAATTCCTTAATATCCAGACCACCAAGTTCATCTACCAATCAGAGACTTAAAAGAATATCAAGTGATGACTGATTCTTTAACCAGAATCAACAAACTCCATGGGGCAGCAATCATCCAGGGCAATTTCCCCAGTTTCTGAGCACACAGAGCAAACGGCATCACTTCTGTTAAACAATCTCCTACTGCTGCTGCTGTTGCTACTAAGTCACTTTGGTCGTGTCCCACTCTTTGCGACCAAATGGACTGCAGCCCACCAGGTTCCTCTGTCCATGGGATTCTCCAGGCAAGGATGCTGGAGTGGGGTTGCCTTGCCCTCCTTCAGGAGATCTTCCCAACCCAGGGATTGAACCCACATCTCTTATGTCTCCTGCATTGGCAGGCGGATTCTTTACCACTAGCACCACCTGGGAAGCCCAAACAACCTCCTGCTGCTGCTGTTGCTAAGTCGCTTCAGTTGTGTCCAACTCTCAGCGACCCCATGGACTGCAGCCTACCAGGCTCCTCTGTCCATGGGATTTTCCAGGCAAGAGTGCTGGAGTGGGGTGCCATTGCTTTCTCCGAACAACCTCCTAATCCCCCCAAAAGTAAGTCTGTTATAATAGGAAAAGCCAGGCAGAACCTGGAAATAGAAAGTAATTTCCTTTCAAACCTGTCAAATAGCTGTTCTATAGAGTGTTAAAGAAATCTACGGATCTATCAGAAGGCAAAAAAGGCACATGACTACTGAGCTACTGATGATATGAAAGTAACCTCATTCAATTTCTTTTGGAGGTAAATGATGGTCAGATAAGTAAACATTGGCTATTCTTTCTATGCAGGTGCTTTGCCCTAAAGAACTAACAAGAACATGCCAGATTCAGTAGCTTGAGAAGCAAGGAAAGACTGGCTTTTCCTGTTCATGAGCTTCACCTTCAATTCCATAGTTTTAAGAACTATAATAGTATAGGAACAAAGTATAAGTGATACCTGGAAACCTGAGGTTTAATTCCCCAGGAGATTTTTTGTATTTTAACTGTTTTAGAAAGAAATTAAAAAAAAAATTTTAATATATAAATCTCCATAGTCCCTGCTCACTTTCTTTCTTGTCTTTTTTTTTCTATGAAGTCTTAAGCCATTAAAGTTGATGAAGTACCAGCCCTGACTCTGCCTGAAGATACTGATGTGGGGGAATGTCATTTTGTGTGCTTAAGGCTTGCAGTGTCATCTGGAAGGTGAAGGTGAAGGTGAAGTCGCTCAGTCGTGTCCGACTCTTTTTCGACCCCGTGGACTGTAACCTACTAGGCTTCTCCGTCCATGGGATTCTCCAGGCAAGAATACTGGAGTGGATTGCCATTTCCTTCTCCAAGTGTCATCTGGACTAAATATAATTCTCTGGGGCACCCTTGGAAACTGCAGTTATTGTGCCATATTATAACATTCATGCTTTTGATAGGGTTTCCAGATTTAGAAAATAAAAATATAGGATACCATGTTAAATTTGAATTTCTGATAAAACAAAAATTTTTTAAGCACTGTCAAATGAAGAAAAACACAAAACCAAAAAGTTGCAAGTTAAGTTTTATTTGGAGATCTTATTGAGGTCTGTAGCCTGGGAAACAGTCTCAGATAGCTCTGGGGAACTGCTTCAAAGAATTAAGGGAGAAGCCAAGACGTATAGGAGGTTTCTGCTGAAAACAAAACAAAACATGCAGTCTAACATCAACAGCTTAGTACTAATCACAAAAAACAGACATCAAAGTTAAAGATGTTAGTGTTTTTAGGTGTATGGATTGATGCATTGAAATTATTCTTTAGATATACAGCTCAACTATTTAGGGCCAGTATCCAGAAGTATAAACTGACTGCTGCTGCTGCTGCTAAGTCGCTTCAGTCGTGTCTGACTCTGTGCGACCCCATAGATGGCAGTCCACCAGCCTTCCCCGTCCCTGGGATTCTCCAGGCAAGAACACTGGAGTGGGTTGCCATTTCCTTCTCCAATGCATGAAAGTGAAAAGTGAAAGTGAAGTCGCTCAGTCGTGACCCCATGGACTGCAGCCTTCCAGGCTCCTCCGTCCATGGGATTTTCCAGGCAAGAGTACTGGAATGGGGTGCCATTGCCTTCTCTGATAGACTGACTACTTCCTTTCTCCATCCTGAATTCCCCTTGAGGTGCATGGGGGTGGGGTATGGTTCATTGGTTCATTGGCTGGTGGCGTGATCCTTGTAGAACCAGAATGATGGGCAACACTCTGTTTCTGGAATGGCAGGCAACATTCCATTTCCACAGTATACACAACATATTGAATGCATACTCAGTCACTCAGTCATGTCCAGACTCTTTGCAACACCATGGACTGCAGCCCGCCAGACTCCTCTGTCCATGGAATTTTTCCAGGCAAGAATACTGGAATACAAGAATACCTCCTCCAGGGGATCTTCCTGACCCAAAGATTGAATCCAGATCTCCTGTGTTTACTGCATTGGCAAGCTGATTCTTTACCACTGAGCCACTTGCAAAGCTCCATGTATTGCATATATTAATACTAAACAATTAATCACTGTTTATTTAGAATTCAAGTTTAACTAGACGTGTGTTTTTTCTGGCAACCCTAATCAAGTACCAGTGAAAAACAGAGTCCTGTTTCACTCAGGCTGCCCTTGGACTAATATGTTATTCTCATTTGTCTGTCTTTTAAGGTGTCAAAATTTTGCCTTTCAGATCTGTTATCATAAAACAAACCCAAAGCTGGTCCTCAGTCCCAGTTCCCCCAGGGTGCTGTTTTTCTCTCTTACTTCATGGTCGTCTCTGTTTTTCACTGATACTCCTACCCCCATTACTACTTTTGCTGACAGACATCTTTTTTTCTCTACCTTTTTTTCATTGCTTTTCTGTTCTATTACAGCTAAACGTAGTGTTTTAATGCATGGACTTAAAGGCAGACAAATTAGGATTTGAATCCCAGTTTACTTTTCAGTAGATATGGGAGCTTCAGTAAGTTAATAATCTAAGTCTCATGTTCTCCTTCAGTAAAATACAGGTATTAATGCCTACTTTATAGGGCTATTGTGAGGGTTAAATGAGATTGATACAGCAAACTACTCAAAGGTACAATCCTTATCGGGTTATTATTATTAAAAGAGCTTCAGACCTTAGGTGCTGACTTGAATTCTTTGTGTTGGATGCCTAGACTTGCAGTTTAGGCTATGCTGGCCATTCTTCCCTGGCGAGCTTTTATACTGTCTGGCTTGTCTTCACCATCATTACCAACCAGTTTAGCTCCTTTAAGGAAATATGTGTTGAGTTTCTACTATGTGCTAAGCACTGTGCCAAGTGCTGGAGATCTGGAGATAAATAGGATAGCACTTACCCCATGGAGAGTGCTGGGCAGAAAGGAGAAATATAGATCAGATCACATTACAGTGAAGTAAAATTATTTAGAGGACTTCCCTGGTGGCTCAGAGGTTAAAGCGCCTGCCTCCAATGCGGGAGACCCGGGTTCGGTCCCTGGGTCGGGAAGATCCCCTGGAGAAGGAAATGGTAACCCACTCCAGTATTCTTGCCTGGAAAATCCCATGGATAGAGAAGCCTGGTAGGCTACAGTCCATGGGGTCGCAAAGAGTCGGACACGACTGAGCAACTTCACGTCAAAATTATTTAGAGATGTACAAGATGCCTCAAGATGTTCTAGAACCACAGAGAAGGAGTTCAGATCCCTGGAAGGAAGGAGGCAAAAAAAGCTTCAAGTTTGTGATAATACCTGAACAGAGAGCTGAAAAATGAGCGGAGCTAGCTATAAAAAAATGTAAGCAGGAGCAGTGGAAACATATTCTACATTCAATTAAGAGCATGAGGAATGGGAATAGGTGCTGCTGCTGCTGCTGCTAAGTCACTTCAGTCGTGTCCGACTCTGTGCAACCCCACAGATGGCAGCCCACCAGGCTCTCCCATCCCTGGGATTCTCCAGGCTAGAACACTGGAGTGGGTTGCTATTTCCTGCTCCAGTGCATGAAAACAAAAAGTGAAAGTGAAGTCGCTCAATCGTGTCCAACTCTCAGCGACCCCATGGACCACAGCCTACCAGGCTCCTCCGTCCATGGGATTTTCCAGGCAAGAGTACTGGAGTGAGTTGCCATTGCCTTCTCTGGAATAGGTGCTATGAGTGGTATATACAGGGAAACTGAAAGCAGTTCAGTGTTATTGCTCACCGACACCAAGTGAAAATACAGAGACAGTGCTTTGGAGAAAGCAGTAGCTTTATTACTTTGCCAGGAGCAGTGGGGCTTGAGAACGTAAGCTTGAAAGTTAACGCTCTCAAGACTGTGCTCTCCTTCCCTGGGGAAGCTGGAAGAGGTCTTACAATTTTTAGGTGGTAAATGGGGTTGAAGATGAGGATCAGGGCTGATGTGTTCTTGCATTCTTCTCCTCCTCCTGAGGATATTGAGATGTTAGGGCTGGCATTAGGTGATTCAGAACAGGTTCTGGTGGTCAGCTATGACATTCTTTCTGGAATGAAGAATGCTCCCAATGGAAAGCAGTGATAGGAAGTGTCCTCTTGGATGGTTAAACATTAGGTGGATGGTACAGCCTTAGCTAGAGGGCAATGATTTTCACAGTGCTATTAAGCAAGAAAGAGAGGGAAAACTTTATAAACAGCTCTATGTTGGGCTCGGAGAAGGCAATAGCAAGCCACTCCAGTACTCTTGCCTAGAAAATCCCATGGATGGAGGAGCCTGGTAGGCTGCAGTCCATGGGGTCGCTAGAAGTCGGATGCGACTGAGCGACTTCACTTTCACTTTTCGCTTTCACACAATGGAGAAGGAAATGGCAACCCACTCCAGTGTTCTTGCCTGGAGAATCCCGGGGACGGGGGAGCCTGTTGGGCTCCTGTCTATGGGGTCGCACAGAGTCGGACACGACTGAAGCGACTTAGCAGCAGCAGCAGCAGGTTGGGCTACCCAGGTGGGGCTAGTATAAAGAATCTGCCAGCCAATACAGGAGACTCCAGAGACTCAAGTCAGGTTTGATCCCCTGGAGGAGGAAATGGCAACCCACTCCAGTATTCTTGCCTGGGAAATTCCATGGACAGAAGAGCCTGGCGAGCTACAGTCCATGGGGCTATAGTCCATGATGTCACAAAGAGTCAGTCAGATAGGACTGAGGTGCAACCATGTGCTGTGTAGGTTGAATGGGTAGAGAGAATAAGGGCTAACATAATGGGGTGCCTAAACTAGTTTCCGCTACATTAGCATCTAAGTACAAATTGTAAAGCTAGGAGAGGTCAATGAAAGCATTACTTCCTTTGGTCATCAGCTTGGCAACCCATATCTTTACATCAGTTGTGGGTGTCATAAATATATTGAACCCTCTGTTTTCATTGTTGTTTCTGTCTGTTTAGAGCTTTGGTCCTCTTCCAAGAGGCCAAAGTACCATGCTACTGTTTCCTAATGAATAATTGCCTCCACTTCTCTCCTTTCCATTTTAAAACTTTTTGAACAGACTAAAAAGTCGTTTTCTCCTAAAAAAAAAAACCCTGTATTTATGTCATAAGGTATATTTTTCCTGCTGAAGTATTTCTAAAATATTTTAAATCTTTTCCCTCTTACAAAAGGAGGAAGAGATTCATTATATATTCTCTCTGTATCTTAATCTTAGAATAGTGCCTAGCTATTATTATTATGCATCAGGCACATTCTACTTCCAAAATATTTAGAACAAACATGAAAAGCTAAGATATATTCCACTATCCAGGGAATTTCTCAAGATCATGAGTGTCAGTCGCTCAAGTCGTGTCTGACTCTGCGAGCCCCACGCACTGTAGGCCCTCCAGGCTCTTCTGTCCGTGGGATTTCCCAGGCAAGAATACTGCCATTTCCTTCTCCGTGGGATCTTCCCAACCCAGGGATCCAACCTGGGTCTCCTGCGTTGCAGGCAGATTCGTTTCCATCTGAGCCAAAATTTTAAAGCCGGTCATTCTACTCTAATACAGTTATTTAATTTTGTTTTTCTGCTCGCTTTCTCCGTTTGTCTTTCTCCGACGTAGTTTTAATCATTTGCAATACAGACAGGGGCTTAATTCATAGGGGCGTGGTGTTAGAGGAAAGGGATAATCCTACCCTACTAATTTGGTGGCGCTGCTCTAGGCTCTGTTCAGCCTCAGGGTCTAAACCAGGGTGGGAGAAGCGGTTATTTCCAACCGAACAAGCCTTCCAGAAAAATGAGTGGCAGCCTGCGCCAGAGCGAATCTCGTTAGATTTCACTGACATTTCTAGAACCCAATTTGTTTGCTTCCTGGATCCACCTCCTCACTCCCGCTCAGGGTCCTTTGCCCCCAGAGGACTTTGACTTTGCTTTCGCAGTCTCACACCCTGGCGCCCTTCGCCACCAGGCAGTCCGGCAGAGGCACGCCGCTGGAGTCACTCCGTCCGCTATGTCCCTTTAGGAAACAACTAGCAGGAGGCACTGCCCCAGGCAAGGACACGACAGTGAGGCCGGCCCCGGGGGTCGCCCGCGGAGCCTCTGAAGTCCTCGTCTTGGGGATGGAGTTGGCAAGTGCCAAGGTGGGACCAGCAGAGCCGAGCCGGGAACGGCGTTCACCCGGGCCGAGGCGGCAGCCGGAGCGATTGGGAGACGGGACCGCGGGAACCCGGAAACGCCTGGGCCGCACCGGGCCGGCGGCAGCGACGGCGGCGGTAGCGAGTGGCGCTGCGCTTCAGGGGTCGCGCGGGACCCGGCGGGCGCCGCAGCCTGGGGCGCCGGGCCGAGCTGAGCCGCCGCCCCCAGTACGCGCAGCCGGCCGAGCTGCGCGGAAGGTGAGCCTGGTGCGCTCCCGGGGGGCGGCGGGCACGGGCAGGCCGGTGGCCCCAGCTTTGGCCGGGGCAGCTCCGGGAGGATGCCGCGGGCGCGGGGCTGATGCGAAGTCTGTCTGATGCAGGGAACGGAGTGGAATACCTTAAGTACTGGCTGAGTACGGGGCGGGAGTGGATGAAGGGACACGTTGTAAGTACGAGGGACGACGTGAGGAATGTGCTGGGTGTAGGAAGGAAAAGGGCTCCAGGAAAGGGGTGTGTCAACCAAATGAAAACGGCAGTGTGTGCTTTAGAGTCTGGGGCGTGCGGAACCGAGTGGCCGGAGGGCCAGGTTGGCGGTCGTTCCATTTGCGAACTGCCCTGGAGCTCCCGCTCGGGGTACGGCCCTGTGGCTGATGCCGAGCCAGGAGACCGGGACCCTGCGCTCAAGAAGCCTCAGGGACTTCGAGAAATGGAAAGGTCCTTGGTAAGGCTAGTACGCAGGCAAAGGCTGTCTGAGACCAGGTGGGATTCCTATCAGAAAAGGTGTGCTTGTTGGGTTCTGAGTGTTTAGGAAGGGGAGATTTTAATTAACTTTAATTTAAAGCAACTAAACTGCAGGGGACGCTGGTTCAAATGAATTAAAGGATAATATTAAATGTAGTACTGGGGCCATGCTTGGTAAAACACGTTTCATTACTTTATGGTAGAAGGCGGAATCTTTTATTATGTTCTGTTACATGCAGTATTTGAAAATGGAACCGCAGTTTTTTTGTTTTCGATCAGCATTCAACTTTGGTAGTTAAAAATGAAATTTGGTAGTTTCTCACTTGGTGCACTTACTCATTTTCACTGGTAAACTCAGATTGTTTCCTTTAAGAGCATGACTTCTAAATTTACATTCCTGGTCCTAACTTTCCTCCCAAGTATTGATTCTACTTTTTCAGGATCCCAGTTTGCTTATTCTCTTTTTCATTTCTATGCTAAACGTGACTTCTCTTGCCTCTTCTTACTTGCTCTGTGGCAGTGGCTGAGTTTGCTGCCCTCAGCCTATCTCCCTTCCAGTAACTCCCCTTTAAACTGCTTTTCAAAATCAGAGGTCTTACATATTCCTTGGTTTCTCTTTCCTCAGACATACTCAAGTGACTCTGTATTGAATCAGGATTAAATTTAAAATTTTTTAGGTTACCAACCAAAGCTCTTCAAAAATGTGTAGCTGTCCTTGACTTCAGTCAAATCAGCATGTCCCTTTCATTCTTTTTTAAAAAATTATTTTATCCCACGAGTTCTGTTTTTTAGCTCAATCATAATAGTTACTTTGAAGTTAATTTCTGAGCATGTTTTATGCCTACGTGGCTTCTTCTTTGCTTACATCCTTTTTTCCTACAAGGAAGGCCTTTTTTTCCATCTTTGTAGAAATCATTCTGTCCATCTTTGCAAAAGGTATTTTTTAATGCCACCTCCTTTAATTTTTTTAAAAATTGAGATGTAATTGACATATAACTCCATATTAGTTTCAGTGTACATTGTAATGATTTGATATTTGTATGTATTGCAAAATTATCACCACAAATCTAGTTAACATTCATCACCACACATAGATACAACATTTTTCTTGTAATGACAGCTTTTAAGATACTAAGTTTACTCTTCTTGTAACTTTCAAATATACAGTATGGTATTATTAACTATAGTTACCATGCTGTACAGTATTCCCAGGACTTCTTTTCCAACTGGAAGTTGCTACTTCCTTCTTATAAAGCGCTCTAAAGTCTATCTTCAGTCCAAAACATTCTTCTCTTGTGTGCTGCACTTTATAAGTATTTTATAATATTTGTTAAATTAGCATTTTGCTATCATTTTTTGAGAAAATTATCTATACTACCTCAAAGATTTATTACTCTGAGGATCAAATAAAGTACTAAAACATAGAACAGAAAAGCATTTTCAAATATAAGATTAATAAAAAGCTGAAATAAGATTATACTACAACACAAAAGTTATCATTCTAAACAGAAATAGAATCATAAACTCAGAGAACAACCTGAGGATACAGGGATGGAGGGAGGGGAGAAATAGGTGGGAGAAATGAAAAGGTACAACTTTCAGTAACAAAATAAATGGTCACAAGTAGGAAATGTATAGTGTGGGGCATATAGTCAATACATATGTAAATCTTAGGTAGCAGATGGTGACTATATGTATTATGGTGATTACTTAAGAAACATATAGAAGTAGCAAATCACTATGATGCATACCAGGATCTAGCATAGTGTTGTATGTCAGTTGTACTTCAAAAACAAACTCAGAAAAAGACATCAGATTTGTGGTTACCAGAGGGTGGCAGGGTGGAAGGTAGGGTAGAATTGGAAGAAGGTAGTCAAAAGGCAAAAACTTTCAGTTATAAGATGAATAAGTACTAGAGCTATAATGTACAATGTGATAAAGGTAAGTGTTACTTCTGTACTTTATATATCAAAATTGAGAGTAAATCGTAAACATTCTTATCATAAGGCAAAAAACATAAATATATATTTTCTATTTAATTTACATGAGAAGACTGATATTCACTAAATTTACTGTGGTAATCATTTCACGATGTATGTAAGTCAAATCATTATGCTGTACAGCATAAAATTATGTGGTGCTATATGTCAATTATAGCTCAATAAAACTGGAAGAAATAATAAGTTATCCAGGTTGTGTAGCTTCAGCTTGCAGGGCTTTGGGAAAAGGACAATGTTTAGTTTTTGTGATTCCAAGTCAGAGTAGAGAAAGTTGAAAATGTTAGTTTAGAGAGTCATAACTAGATATTGGAGGAAACTAGAATAATTCAGGGATCCAATCCAGTGTACAAGTAGACTACAAAACCTCAAAGACAGTGGACTACAGTAGAATTTGATATCCACAAAAGTGTGCTACTGAAACATAAATGTTCTCTCTATAGTCCTCTCTACTTCTACCAAAGATAGTCACAGTAAGACTAATTTGTTTGCAAAAATAAGTCTAGTCTCATTAAACTTGGCCTGATTATTTATGTAAATGCAGTAAGAATAGTAATTGACCGTAAAGACTCTTTTAAAAATCTGCTTTGCTATAACTTTTCAGAAGGAATCTCAGGCGTTTGAAAGTATCTCAAGCCCAGAAAACCAAGCCAAGGACTGACCATCAGATTTCTCCTGTAATACTTAGATTTGAGTGAATTTCTCTCTTCTTTTTCCTTGAGGTCCCTAAGAAATCCTTAAGTTCTTGGACCCACCAGAAAATGACCTTCCTTACTCACCTGATATGGCTGGGAACTATGAAAGCAAGATACCAGGGGTTTTGTATGTGTGTGTGTGTGTGTGTTTTAGTTTGTTTTTGTTTTTCTGGAAGGGGCTTCATTGACCTTGTAAAGTGAAAGTTGGAATCGTGTCTGACTCTTTGTGACCCAATGGACTATACAGTCCATGGAATTCTCCAGGCCAGAATACTGGAGTGGGAACCCTTTCCCTTCTCCAGGTGATCTTCCCAACCCAGCTATTGAACCCAGGTCTCCCACATTGCAGGCGGATTCTTTACCAAAAGCAAAGTCCACTTTAATTCCTTAAAGTTGATATTATCCTCAAATATGACATCTCAGTCAAAACTTTGGCAGTATAACCAGTGTTTCCAATTGTATCCTATTACAAGGAAAAACAGATTCTTACATACGCAAGTAACTATATTGTCAGGAAATTAAGAACACTCACTATTAATTTCTGATTTCTTGAAGAATCACGTAGGGAGAAACAGATAAATAAATGTTTCTGTTCTGTTTACAAAGATATAATTTACCAAATTGCTTTCTAGTTTAAGAAAAAAGGTTTCTTTCAATCTGTTTAAGTGTTAAAGAGCTAGCAATGTTTTTAACTAAAAGTCATGAAATTAAAAATCATTCTCATCATTTTCTCAGTCCCATGTAATTATTCCTGTTTTGCTTGATCTAAAGTTAATAGTTTCATGAATCCATTAATTTTTTCCATTAGAGTTGTGGAATTTATTACCTAGTTCAGTGGTATGATCTTAAAGTTATTACAAATCTGTAATGTAGAGTACTTATCAGTCTCATTTTCTTGAATCCTTTTGAAGACAAATGTTTTGGACAAACTTCAGGAAAGCATAAGAGTAAAACAGTAACTATATGTAAATGACAGAAGACTTAAAAATGGTCATAGTTAAGGATCTAGTGAGAGTTCATTCTAATGCAGTGGAGAAGGAAATTTGATTATTTCTGTGATACACAAAATTTTAAGATTATAACATCTCACCCCCACCCCAAGCTGGCAGTGGTCAGTAGGACACCAGCTGCAGATGAGATGTAACCCACATTTCTGTCTGGTCATATTTTTTTGGCCCCCAACCTTACAGTTGAGTTACTTGCATACACAAGAATCATAACCTGCGTGCCTGAGCAGGCAGAAAACCAACCCCAGTTTTTCAGGACACAAAATGAGACAAACCGGAAAGCAATAGCTGTCCCTGGGAAGGCAAGAATCAAACCAATGAGTGGGCTTCCCTGATGGTTCAGTGGTAAAGAATCTGCCTGTCAGCAAATTTGGAAAACTCAGTAGTGGCCACAGGACTGGAAAAGATCAGTTTTCATTCCAGTTCCTAAGAAGGGCAATGCCAGTGAATGTTCAGACTACCACACAGTTGCACTCATTTCACATGCTAGCAAGGTAATGCTCAAAATCCTTCAAGCTAGGCTTCAGCAGTTCATGAACTAGGTTTCAGCAGTACATGAATTGAGAACTTCCAGATGACAAGCTGGATTTAGAAAAGACAGAGGAACCAGAAATCAAGTTGCCAGCATCCTTTGGATTATGGAAGATGCAAGCAAATTCCAGAAAAACATCTTTATTGACTGTGCTAAAGCTTTTGGCTGTGTGAAACACAACAAACATCTGTCTCCTGAGAAACCTGTATGCAGGTCAAGAACCAACAGTTAGAACCAGATATGGAACAATGGACTGGTTCAAAATTGAGAAAGGAGTATATCAAGTCTGTATATTGTCACCCTGCTTATTTAACTTCTATGCAGAGTACATCATGCAAAATGCCAGGCTGGATGAATCACAACCTAGAATCAAGATTGTAAAGAGAAGTATCAACAACCTCAGATACGCAGATGATACCACCGTAATGGCAGAAAGTGAAGAGGAACTAAAGAGCCTCTTGATGAAAGTAAGAGGAGAGTGAAAAAGCTGGCTTAAAACTCAACATTCAAAAACCTAAGATTATGGCACCCAGTCCCATCACTTCACAGCAAATAGAAGGGGAAAAAGTAGAAGCAGTGACAGATTTTATTTTCTTGGGCTCCAAAATCACTGGACAGTGACTGCAGTCATGAAATTAAAAGATGCTTGCTCCTTGGAAGAAAAGCTATGGCCAACCTAGACAGCATGTTACAAAGCAGAGACATCACTTTGCCATCAGGGGTCCATATAGTCAAAGCTATGGTTTTTCCAGTAGTCGTGTGCAGATGTGAGAGTTGGGCCATAAAGAAGTCTGAGTGCCAAAAAGTTGATGCTTTTGAGTTGTGGTGCTGGAGAAAACTCTTGAGAGTCCCTTGGACAGCAAGGAGATCAAACCTGTCAATCCTAAATATTCATTGGAAGGACTGATGCTGAAGCTGAAGCTCCAATACTATGGCTACTTAATGTGAAGAGCTGACTCATTGGAAAAGACCCTGATAAAGGGAAAGATGATATAAGAAGGAGAAGAGGGCATCACTGACTTCATGGATATGAATTCGAGCAAACTCTGGGAGATGGTGAAGAACAGGGAAGCCTGGCACGCTGCAGTCCGTGGGGTCATAAAGAGTCAGATGACTTAGCAACTGAACAGCAACAACAATGCAGGATTGGTTGGTCCCTGGCCCTGGAGGATCACACACACCGCAGAGCTAAACCCATGGGCCACAGCTACTGAGCCTATGCTCTACAGCCCAGAAACTGCAACTACTGAGCCCGTGTGCCCTAGAACCTGTGCTCCGCAATAAGGAAGCTACTGCAATGAGAAACCCTTGCACCAGAGCTAGAGAGTAGCCCCTGCTCACTGCAACCAGAGAAAAGCCCATGAAGCAACAAAGACCCAGCACAGCCAAAAATAAATAATAAACAATGAATACACCAAAACCATTTTATATACAAAGTTGCAATTCAGAGAATGAATTTTTACAAATGTTCTCTCCTGCTAATCTGAATTTGTAAAGGACTACATGAGAATTTACCTTCCTCTGCTAGTCTCCTCTCCTGTGATTCATAGTCAGTCTTCCTTGGTTGATGAAGCTCCTTTGGGGAGTGGATTTATGACAGTTGACTTCCTTTTAGAGGATTTATGTTTAAGCAGATAAGGGAAATTCAGAAGTTTCCCTGCATTTTAATACCTACTATTCAATATGTCAAAGTAGCATATTTGGGAAATGACATATTTTGTTTCCCATCACCACCTTTTAAATGAGAGTATTCAGGATCAGACAGATAAACCCTGTGTCCTACATATGCTGTCTGGGCTGCCTCAGTTATATTTGAAATGGATATAATTTGTATCAAACTCAGTTGAAAGTATGTAGGATGAATGACTAGACAAATAATTAGAATCAACTGAAATATTCTCTCCCTTAAAGCCTAATCATCCTTCAGTAACTATGAAGTATAACTTTTGAGTTTATCTCCCTTTATTCGAGAAGGAAGTTTCTATTTGACAACAATCTGCTGTGGATTTGTGTGTGTCTGTGAAATTATAAAAAACTGAAGAGTAAATTGTAGACCCGTCTGGGTTACTGAGGTAGCTTGAACATCATCAACTAGTAGTTGATAATAATGTGTGTATGAATTTATTAAAGTTCAGATCAATATGAATTGGTAGCTTAACATTAGATTTCACCTGTCTGAAAAACAGGTGTACCCTAAGTACATTAAACTTAATTGTTTCCTTTAATGAAGGAGTGTAGTGCTGTGGTTATATATGGTTTTTTTAATATGTATTTTAATGATTGGTTTTTGAGTGTCTTCTGCTATAAATTTGAGAGTGTTTGGTATATAAATATGAGTGTTTATTTTATAAGCTAAAGTGTAACTCAGCTGCTCAATCCAGATTGCCTACCGAAAACTCTTACTAGTTTATCATCCATGTCGGAGATACCATCCCAAATGGAACCAAAGAATCAGTTGCTACCTGGAGTTAAGCACTTTAATTGAAAAGCTCTGGTAAGTCAGGTAATATAGTAGAAAACAGAGTAAAAATAAAGCTGGAATTTTGGATCATGTCAGATAAATGCTAAAAAAGAAAATTATTCCAGTAAGGAAATGTCTACACATGACTTTATACCTACTCTGCCTAGTTTTTCTGTAAAAGGTAGATAAGGTTTTTCTAAATTCATATGTACTATAAAAAGCCAGTTTTAAATGTTACTAGTGGCATTTTGTCAGAGAAGGCAATGGCAACCCACGCCAGTACTCTTGCGTGGGAAATCCCATGGATGGAGGAGCCTGGTGGGCTGCAGTCCATGGGGTCGTGAAGACACGACCGAACGACTTCACTTTCAGTTTTCACTTTCATGCATTGGAGAAGGAAATGGCAACCCACTCCAGTATTCTTGCCTGGAAAATCCCAGGGACGGGGGAGCCTGGTAGGCTGCTGTCTATGGGTCCACACAGAAGCGGACACGACTGAAGCGACTTAGCAGCAGCAGCAGCAGCAGTGGCATTTTGTAACATGAGTCTTATTCAGTTCAGTTCAGTTCAGTTCAGTTGCTCAGTCATGTCCTACTCCTTGCGACCCCATGAACTGCAGTACGCCAGGCCTCCCTGTCCATCACCAACTCCTGGAGTCCGCCCAAACCCATGTCCATTGTGTCGGTGATGCCATCCAACCATCTCATCCTCTGTCGTCCCCTTCTCCTCCTTCCCTCAATCTTTCCCAGCATCAGGGTCTTTTCAAATGGGTCAGCTCTTCGCAAAAAGTGGCCAAAGAATTGGAGTTTCAGCTTCAACATCAGTCCCTCCAATGAACACCCAGAACTGATCTCCTTTAGGATGGACTGGTTGGATCTCCTCACAGTCTAAGGGACTCTGAAGAGTCTTCTCCAACACCACAGTTCAAAGACATCAATTCTTCTGCGTTTAGCTTTCTTTATAGTCCAACTCTCACATCCATACATGACTACTGGAAAAACCATAGCCTTGACTAAATGGACCTTTGTTGGCAAAGTAATGTCTCTGCTTTTTAATATGCTGTCCAGGTTGGTCATAACTTTCCTTCCAAGGAGCAAGCGTCTTTTAATTTCATGGCTGCAATCACCATCTGCAGTGATTTTGGAGCCCAGAAAAATAAAGTCAGCCACTGTTTGCACTGTTTCCCCATCTGTTTGCCATGAAGTGATGGGACCAGATGCCACAATCTTAGTTTTCTGAATGTTGAGCTTTAAGCCAAATTTTTCACTCTTCTTTCACTCTCGTCAAGAGGCTCTTTAGTTCCTCTTCACTTTCTGCCATTAGAGTGGTGTCATCTGCATATCTGAG
>SJYT01040024.1:0-11586 GCA_006410635.1 Cephalophus harveyi
CTGGATGGCATCACGGACTCGATGGACGTGAGTCTGAGTGAACTCCAGGAGATGGTGATGGACAGGGAGGCCTGGCGTGCTGCGATTCATGGGGTCGCAAAGAGTCGGACACGACTGAGCAACTGAACTGAAGTAGATTCAAGTAATTTTATTAAGTATTATATCTTAACAGAAGTTATTTGAAAAAAATACACATAAATTGGAAGAAAAATTTTTATTTCTTTCTTAGGTAACCGCAGTAGCATACTATTGGGATGGTTGCACGTGTTGGGCACCGCACAGCCTCTCTAATAACGAGGGGATCAGATTGGACGCAGTGGCTCGCTTTACTTGGGGCGGGGGTGGGGTGGTACTTGCCTTTCATCACAACAGCTACCCTGTTTTGTGATGATAATGATGTCACTGAAAGAAATACAGCCGATGTAGCACTGAAACTGACTCTCCTGGGGCCTGGGATGGCTTGGTACTGCTGTTCCCCTTGTAGATTTGGGACATCCTTTGGGCCTCTGTGGGTTTGTTGCAGTACCCTGGGGCACCTGGGGAACCGACGTTACTAGTATGTTAGCCCAACTCTAGGGTGGATCTGAACCAGTCATTTAGATGTGAAAAACTTCCTTTTCCGTTTGAACTTCAGCTCATGGCCTTGATTTGTAAGATGTGTTCCTGAAGAGTTTCCAGTGAAGTTTGGTTTATGCAGTAAGACTCAGGGTCTGAGTTTTTTTTAAGCTCTTTGAAATAAGCATGGCACACACCATGCAGGAGCCAGTCTTGGCCTGGAAGGGAGCAGACAGCCAGCTGGCTGGTCCACGCAAGAGGCAGGAAGGGCCTTCAGTTCAGTTCAGTTTAGTTCAGTCGCTCAGTCGTGGAAGGGCCTTGGTCACCTTTTATTGAAAAGGCAAGTGACTTACCTGAGAGTTTCGTGTCTAAAAACAGATTTTTGCCAGTTGACGGAGTGCTGGTGCCTTGTCTCCCAGGGCTCCCTGCTGATCCCCTGAGGGAGGGGGCCCTCTGCTCTGGCCTGGGGGGTCTGGATGATGGACACAGGCCCCCACAGATCCTCCCTGTCACCCCTTCCTTCACCTCACCTTCCCTTCTGTCTTTGCTCCCTTTGGTCCCCACTTTCAATCAAATCGTCCCCGTGGGACTGTGCTTAATGTGACTTTTAAGTGTATTTGCAGTATTTTGCTCTTTGAGAATATTTGGTTTTTAAATTTAAAATTGATGACCTTGGAGTCATTCTGACTTCTCTTTTTCTCTCACAACCAACATTGTCTACCAGCAAATACCATTTTATCTTTGAAATTGATCTAGGATTCAGCCCCTTTTCACTGCTGCTCCCCAAACCCGGCCCCCTTCACCTCTCCCTGCGACCCCCGCAGCCTTCCAGCTGGGCGGCTCATTTCTGGCCTTACCCTTGAAGCTGATTCTCTCTGGGGTTGGGGGCAGTCCCTCCAAGAGAGAAGTCTGCACATAATTCCTTGGCTTCCGCCTCTCCAGGGGCCACCCACCTTCTCGGGATAGTATTCTCAGGGCTTCCTATGGGCTCTGAGACCCTCTGTCCACGTCCCCCATCTCCGCCTCCAGCTGGCCTCCTGGCCGGGCCTCACACACCACACGGCCCAGCAGCCCCTGTCCTGTCGCTCTCCTGACCCCCTCGGTGTTTCCCTCTCGCACTGGGGCTGCTCATGTGCCACCTCCCAGGCCTGTGAGGGTTTGGCATCTCTTGGACTTTGCTCAGTCTTCTGGCTCAGCACCCCTGACAGTTTTTTTTTTTGTGTGGTTTGGCTCTCCACCACAACCCAGGCTGCCCTGGAATAGAATGTGAGGTTCAGAACTTCATCTGCTGTGTTCACTGCTGTATTTGTGGCACCTGGATGGTGCTGGGTACATAGTTGGTGCTCAGTAAATATTTGTAGAGGAAATTAATAAGTGAGTAAACATTACTCTAAAGGGGAAACTGTGTTATATGTAAGGTAGGAGCTTTTAATGGTGTAGTTATTTCCTTTAAATACATGTCTTTGCCAAGATCAGAT
This sequence comes from Cephalophus harveyi, assembly GCA_006410635.1. Lineage (NCBI taxonomy): Eukaryota > Metazoa > Chordata > Mammalia > Artiodactyla > Bovidae > Cephalophus > Cephalophus harveyi. The sequence goes on from SJYT01040024.1 coordinate 2,034, forward strand.
AGCTTTGTAGGAAAATGTTTGGAGAGTCTGAGTCCTGGCCGCTGAGACTTGGTTTCAGGTAAACTGCCATGCACTTAGGTGGTTCTTTGTTTTTTGGTGCCGGAGCATTTTCTCTTTGGAGTTTTTGAATTGAAGAAATACATATTAATCCAGTAGAAGAAAAGTTCCATGGCCCATAATGTTTGAAATAGTCCTTCTGGGTTGTGTTCAGATATGGTTTCTTTACTTCAAGTCAGGAGAAATGTGTGAACAAACCGAAGCATTCTCAGGTCTGTGATTCAGCTTCTGCTCTGGAGCATTTAGGATTGAGGGACTGTCAACCTGGCATTTGGGTGAAGCCTTTGAAAAAGATACAGCTGTAACTTTTAGAAATGAAACTTTAACCTTAAAAGTATATATAAATAAAGCAGGAATACATTTTCATTATGAAGAATGGAATCTAGAAGTATAGTTGTTGGGTCAGAAGGGGAGAGCCCGAATCGCCCTGTGAAAAAGCTGCCCTCCGAGTTATACTCTGCCCCACTGGGTTGGAGATATCTTTTTAATTTTTGCCAGTCTGGTGGACAGGTTATAGTTTTTTGTTTTTTCTTTTTCTGAGCAGCTTTATTGAGCTTTAGTCTACATACTATAAAATTAATATCTGTTGTACGTGTACACTTTTCACACTGTTAGTAAATGTTCACAGTTGTGCAGCCGTCACCATAGTTCAGTTCTAGAACATTTCCATCACCCCAAGAACTTGTTAGCAGTTAATCTCTGCCTCTAGGCGTAGGCACCACTGATCTGCTTTCTGTCTCTATAGATTGGCGTTTTCTGGACGTTGCACAGAAGTGAGTCGTGTAGCATGCAGTCTTCTATCTGGCTTCTCTCACTCTGCAGTGTTTCTGAGGTTCGTTCGTGTTGGACCAACTACAGTTGGCCCCTCCTTTTCTTGCTGTCTAGTATTCCAGTGTGTGGACTCCTTTATCAGATATGTGATTTGCAGATATTTTCTCCTATTCTTTGATTGTCTTTTAGTTAATCTGTCTTCAGAAGTGCAAACATTTTAAATGTTAAGTCCAGTTACCCATTTTTTTCTCTTATACTTTAAATATCGTATCTAAGAACTCTTTGACCAGCCCAAAGCCATCTTCTATCATAGTTTTGGTGTTATACACCTGATGATTAGTGAGGTTCTTTTCATGCGGTTCTTCGTGCTTGTACCTCTTGAGAATTGCCTGTTCATCTGTGTTTATTTCAACATATAAGCGGTATGGCCAAAAACATATCTAAAAGATGAATTGGAAGAGCACTAGGGAAGATGTGCATTTGATTTTTGTATTTTACGCCACGTGTATTAGTTTTCTAGGAGAGCTGTAACATTATCAGAAACTGAGTGGCTTAAAACAACTGAAATTTATTTTCTCACAGTTCTGGAGACTGGAAGTTGAAAATCAAAGTATCAGCAAGGCTGTGCTTCTTCCTGAGGCCTTGCGGGTGGAGATGGTCCTTTCTCGCCTCTTTCCAGCACCCAGAAATCCTTGCTGTTTCTTGACTTGTAGGTACATCACTCCAGTCTCTGCCCTGTCTTCACATGGCCTTCTCTCTCCCTGTGTTTTCCCTTCTGCCTCTTATCTGACCTGACAAGTGACCTCTTGTCATTGGATGTAGAGCCCATCTGTATATGATACGGAATGATCTTATTTGAGAGCTTGAACTTAATCATATCTATGCTGCTGCTATATCTATAAAGACCCCTTTTCCAAATAAGGCTCATTCCCAGGCCCTGGGGTGGGGGATCAGGATGTGGACAAACCTTCTGGGGTGCTGGTCAGCTCCTTGATTACGGCGTCTGCACTGGCATCCAGGTGCATGTCGGCAGCGTCCCTCATGTGTCTTTGGTTTTATAGCACTTTCTCCATCTAGAGGCATGTCCTTACTGTGCTCCTGACCCCTGAGCAAGTCCATGGTATCTGGAATTTTGGGTCTGAGATATTGACTCAAGGTGGGATGATCTCTTAAGAAAAGATGAACCTGTTATAGAACCTCTCTTTCCTTTTTTTCCCCCAAGAAAATAAATGTTTTTATTTGGCTTCCTGCACACGTGTTACATGATGTTTCATTCCTCAGTGTTGTTTTAGGCCCTCATTTGCCAAATTTTTTAAAGAAGTGAGCAGGGAGGGCTTCCCTGTTGGCTCATTGGTTAAGAATCTGCCTGCCAATGCAGGAGACATGGGTTCAGTCCCTAATCCAGGAAGATCCCATAGGCCATGAAGCAGCTGAGCCCGTGTGCCACAACTTCTGAGCCTGTGCCCTAGAGCCTGCGAGCTGCGCCTGTGCCCGCGAGCCACGTGCCTCCGCTGAGGAAGCCCGTGCACCCCGGAGCCTGTGCTCCACCGCGAGAGGAGTCCCCACGATGAGAAGCCCACTCTCCGCCACGGGAGAAAAACCTGTGCAACAGAGAAGACCCAGCACAGCCAGAAATAAAATAAATGAATGACTGCATCAGTAAACAAAATTATTTTTTAAAAACAGTGAACAGAAAAATTATGAAGAAACTGACAACAGGCTTATACCTTGCTTTCACCAGAGAGTGTCATATCATGTGTTTGGAAATTTTTCCTTTTTTCAACAGATCTGTTTAGTGTTTAGAAGTAGTTGCATACATTTCAGAGCTGCAATTTTAGGTGGAGTCTTAGAACTAACAGCAATGCCTGTGGTAACAGTTTTTACCACCTTCACAGCTCACCATTTGTAGGCACTCTCAGTCTGGCTAGGTCAGCTTGCAAGTTCCTTAAGCACTGAGCTGAACAGCGGGAAGGGCCAGCAGGTAGGTCATTTTGAGGATGAATACCTGAGGGCCAGTTTCTGTGCCTGACCAAGGCCCCTCAGTATTTAGTGACACAACGAGGACCAGGCCCAAGGTGGCCGACTCCTCGTCCACCGCAACCTTGCCAAGTGGTTGGGGGAGTCAGACCCCGTCTGCCCACACAGAAAGGGGGTTGTCTCTCAAGTTATCCCTGAGAGAAAGCCTTAGTCATAGAGCTAAGTAGAATCGAAACATCACTTTCCTTAGTTCAGCAGTTGAAGAATTGAGTAGGGTAGCCATACTGGCAGTTTTTAGTGTAATCTTACTGATTCTAAAATTAAATTCATCTTCTGAGAACTTGACAGCCAGTGCCATCACTCCATCTGCTGTAGGATATCCTGGCCTTTGGGGGCCCTGTGTTGTTTAGTGTAGAACTAGGCCCTGGATTCACCATCAGAGCATGTCCTCAGCATCTGTTCCTGGCTGTCTTAGAGCTTACGTTCCAGCGAGAGCGTAGATTGTGTGCATACAGGGTAAATTATATCATGTAATAGGTGATGCATGCTAGCAAGAAAGGAGAAAGAGAAAAGGGTAAGAGAAATGGGAGAATTGTTAACATCTCAAACGTTTTATTATAGAAGCTTGAAAACTTGTATTAAAAAAAAAATAGTATGAAGAACCCCTCCAAGCCTGTCATTCAGTTTCAACAACTAAGTGGTCAGTCTTGCTTCTTTATACCCTCGCCCATTCCTTCCAGTCCTGTTGTCATTTTGAAGCAAACCTCAGGCATCGAACATTTATCAGTAAGTGTATGTGTTGTGGACTGAATATTTGTATGCCCCACCCAAATTCCTACATTGAAGCCCAGACCGCTAATGTGGTCGTATTTGCAGATGGGACCTTCTGGGAGATAATCAGGATTGGCTTGGATCACGAGGGTGGGGACCTCATGGTGGGGTCATCGGCCTCATAAGAGGAGAGGTTGGGGGAGCGAGTCAGCAAGCGGGGAGCCCTCTCTGGGAAATCACAGGAGGCACCTTGGTCTTCAGCCTCCAGAACGAGGAGGGAAACAGTTGTATGTATTGTTTAAACCACTCCATCTGGGGTGTTCTGTCATGGCAGCCTGAGCTAAGACAGCCTGTAGCACTGAAAGATAAGGACTTTAAAAAATATGACTGCAAAATCTTTATCAAGTCTAAAAATAAGATTCCTTAGTATCAAATATTGAGTGTTTACATTTCCAGTGTGTCTGAATTGTCTTTTTTTTTTTAAATTCTTTAATTTAGAGGCAATAGGTTTTTAGATTGATGTTTTCATTCTGTCTTGAAATCTTGGTCTCCCTTTCACCCTCTGTGGGTCCTTATCGCTTGTTGAAGAGTCTAGGGTGTGCCTTGTGTCTGTTTGCCAGCTGGCTTCTGAGGTGTAGGAATCCTTGTTGTAGGAATCTTTAGTTTCTTTGCTCTCTGGTGTGACATGATGTTCCAGACTCACTGTGTGCATCTCCTGCTCTGGCCCTGGGATCAGCCATGCTTCAGGGACCCCCGATTCCTTCTGGTGGGAGATGGTATCTGGAGACCCCAGCCTGTGTGCTTGGGCTTCTAGGTGCTGCTGGGCCTTTATAGGGGGAAGAACTGGGCTCTCAATTCACTCTCATCTTTTCAGTTCAAATTCAGGACTTTAGGCCTTTATTTAACTGCTCTGTCCTCTGTGTGTGCTTTCTCCCTGCTTGCTCTCTCTCTCGCTCGTGTATTTTTTCTTCCAGTTTCAGGCATGCTTGGGGATGTTAGAACAAGGTCCACAGACTGGATCAGAGTCCCGTGGAGTGCTCGTGGAGGGCCAGAGTTTCTGATGGAGCCGGATGGGGTGGGGGCTGGGAGTGAGGGCCTCTCACAGATGCCCGGGTGATCCCGGTGCCGTGGGTCCCGGGCCCTCCTCAGTCCACCTCCCACAGCCTCTGATGGCCCTGTGACCGCCCCCAGCAGTGCAGCAGTCTAGTGTGTGGCCCTGTCCTCTCGGCCCTGTCCCTCCCTGACCTGAAGCATCTCCATCTGTAGGAAATAGTCATACATGTTGTATTAATATTTCCCTTTCTTAGATAAGAGATTGCAGAGTGCACACACATTCCCGACTTTGCTTTCCCCCAAGATTTCTGGGAGAACAGAAGGTAGAGATGGTTGCCCTCCTGTTTACAGTCTTTAGAGCCCTGTTATGTTGGCATGCCATGGTTTACTCTGGCCCTCCATCAGTGGGATTTGAATGGTTTCATCTTTTGCTGTTTGTCACAGTCTTGCAATCAAATGTATTTTCCCCGTGTATCTGTTGGGGTCTGTCACTGTGAGGATTGCTGGGGCTGTGGTAAGCACAGTTTTGCTAATTTAAATTCCCCTTCAAAACGGTGCTGCTTTTGAAAATGATAGTGAGAGCCCATTGAGAAAGTGAGTGATCTTCGAACGGACTTTTGAGGAGGTGAGGGAAATCCATGGAAAGAGCGGTTTGGGAGAAGCCTCCGGTCCAGGTGTGCCTGGAGCGAGCACGGTGTCCTCCTGAATCCAAATGCTGTGATTCAAACGGCTGCAGCTTGACTGCGTTCCCTGTATTTTAAAAATACATAAACTTTCAAAGGCTGATTCTTCGGTCTTCTTATATATAAATGCACTTATCCAGTGTTTCTTTTTCTGGTAAATTCCTGGGTTTTGGGTCTAATGTGGTCTCTGAGTGCTAGAGAAGGTCATTACTATCTTGTCTTTCTTCTTTAAAAAGGGAGACTTTGGGACTTTCTGTCTAGCGCGGCCTCTGTGTCGGCTGTAGTTTCTTTTCTGCAAACTCTCAGCCTGGAACTCAGTTAACCCTCAGTGCACTTTGTCCCTTTGGCCACGCCTGCGGGCAGGGTGGTGCTGGCTGCGTAACTGGGTGTAGGAGCAAGGGAAACTGCACGGGGAGAGCGAGCAGGTGTCTGTCACTGGCAGGCTGCGGAAGCTGGTGACCAGACCTGTCAGGAAAGCCAGTGCTGAGATGGCAGGATGGGCCGGGTTGTGATTTAAGATCACTGGAGTGGGTTGCCGTTTCCTTCCCCCAGGGATCCTCCCAACCCACATCTCCTGCATTGCAGGCAGATTCTTTACCAGTGAACCACCCAGGAAGCCCAAGAAACAATAAAACGAGAGAAGCGTCTTGCAGCAGCAGGGCACAATGTTGAGTCCAGAGTGGGCAGCTTTACTCTGACGCGCTGCTTGACTCACCTGGGCGGGGAGTCGTGGGTGCCCGGGCTTCCCTGTGTGGGGTGGCCCTCGGGCTGCTGGGAGGACTCCGGGTGACTGAGCAACGTGCTTACAGTGCATGAGCAACTGCGCAGTAAAGGAGTGCTCCCTCCTCTGACTTCTGTCAGCTAGTTCTCACTTGGGGCCAAACCCTCTAGTGCTAACAGCAAGTCCTCCAGATCATCAGATTGGGAGTAGTACATAGATTGCGGGGCGGGGGCATGGGGGAATGGCAAATCAAATGCTTTTGTTTGTTTTAAATCAGTCCCATGACTTCACTTGTCATGGTTGTGTCAGTTTCTTGTGACTGCTGTAACAAATTACGTAGACTTTGTGCCTAAAAGTAACACAGAGGTATTTTCTCAGAGTCATGGAATTCAGAAGTCTGACATGGTTCTCTCTGGACTGAGATGTGGGTAGGGCTGCTCCTTCTGAGGGCTCCAGGGGAGAATCCCCTTTCCGGCAGCTGGAGGCGCCCGCTCCCTTCACTCTCTCTCTGGGCCCCAGTTCGGTCTTTCTCGTGACGCCATCTCTCTGGTTGTGGCTCTTCCCCATGTAAGGACCCTTGGGAGCACGGTGGGCCTGTCCAGATAAGCCAGGATCATCTCTTTATTTTAAGGTCAGCTGACTAGCAGCTTTAATCCATCTGCAACCTTGATTCTTCCTTACTGTGTAATGTAACATGTTCACAGGCCCCAGGGGAGCAGGACGATTCTGTCAGTTTCTGAATGCCCTTGACACATGTCTGATTCTATAAGTGTGAAAGCCCTGTGTCCTTCCCAACAAATAGGTGACTTTTCTGTTTAACCTTTTGTCCCCCCCGAGGCATGATTGGTAGCTTGGGAGCACTCGCAGCACATTTGTTCATTTACGCTATCCTTTCTGTAGATGGTTTAGTGCTAAATGCAGTCTTACGTCATCATCAAATCTTAAAATTAAAAATGATTGCATAAATATTACATATACATAAATACTGAATATGCTGCTGCTGCTAAGTCACTTCAGTCGTGTCCGACTCTGTGTGACCCCATAGATGGCAGCCCACCAGGCTCCCCCATCCCTGGGATTCTCCAGGCAAGAACCGTAAATATTGCAGCTACATTAGCAACAACAAACGTATAGCTTTTTGAACAGGGATACAAATATTTTCTTCTCAATTAAGAGAATAAGTGCCTTTATGTTAGCCTAGTCTAGACACCCAGTGTTGCTGAGATGCAGATGGGGATCTCTCTCTAACCTCCGCCCCATACGGAGCCAGTTCACACGGTTTGGTTGGATGTTGATTCCCGCAGGGTTGAGCTTCATGTGCCTTTCCTCTGCTGGAGGCTCTTTCACACAGAACAGGACCCTGGACTCAGCCTCTGCTCTTTAAGTATCAGCATAAGACTGATTTTGTTCTGGTCGCAGTTGACTGTTAACTGAAGATGAGGATTTTAAAATGCTTTGACACTAAATAACCTTGTGATGTTGCAATTCTAGTAGATCCTGAAATAAAAGTTCTGTGCAGAAAAATGACTGAAAGTGGAAGTTTCCATTGCTGTTTGTGTTGGTGGAGGGTGAAGCCGGTGCTGTGTGACTGACCTCAGCTGTGAGTGGCCCTGAGTGCGGCTGGGCCGGTCTGCTGTGCCCTCCTGGGCTTGGTCTGGACATGTTACTCGGCACTGCTTAGACTCTGATCTTAGTGATGGTGTGTTGGGTCTAAAAGACTATCTGGCCTACAGGTTTCTATTTTTAGTTATAATTGACTTCTTTGAAAATTAGAGTTGTTTCAAAAATAGCCAGTTTCTTACTGTCTCTTTTTGTTGTTTATCCGCTAGGTTGTTTACGACTCTTTGCGACCCCAGGGACACCACGCTTGCCTGTCCTTCACCATCTCCCAGAGCTTGCTCAAACTCATGTCCATTGAGTCAGTGATGCCATCCAAGCATCATCCTCTGCCTCCCTTCTTCTCCTGCCCTCAGTATTTCCCAGCGTCAGGGTCTTTTCCAGTGAGTCGGCTCTTTGCATCAGGTGGCCAAAGTATTGGAGCTTCAGCTTCAGCATCAGTCCTTCCAACGAATATTCAGGATTGATTTCCTTTAGAATTGACCGGTTTGATCTTCTTGCTGTCCAGGAGAGTCCAGGGGTGCCGGGGTGCAGCCCCGGTGGATCCAGGGTAATCCGAAGGGGAGACGGAATGGGCATCCTAGGAAAAAACTTATTTAATTACAGATATAAAGAGAGATTAGAAAAGAATAGTGTAGTAGGAAAATTAGCGGAGAAAAAGAGGCTGAAAAACTTGGTTTACGTGGATTACCAATAAAACTCCAAGACAAGGAATTTGCACCATCTGCGTTGGGCCACCAGCGCCTGTTTGAATATTGGAGGGTGCCCCGCCTTGGACTCCATCTCTCACGGATCTTAGAAGTCAGGGCAAGTAAGTAGACGTGGCGAGCACCCACGCTCCAAATGGGAATTGAGCCAGAAAAACGGGGAGCAAGAAAGAAACGACACGGGGGAATCAGTCTTTCCAGAAACTGATCCGATTTCTTTATTTTTTAGGTTTGCTTATATACCTTTTGTTACACATAGAGACAAATGGAAATTTTAAAGTCACGCGGGGATCAGCAGTCCTGACCTTTATCAAAATCAGGTGCTTCACATAAATGTATAAAAAAAAGGGTCTTAGGGGTTTTACATCATCTTCTGGCCTTGAGGCCTGCTGACATTTTATGATCCTTTCTTTCTGATAACGGTCAGTCAACCAAAAAACTTATTTTCCACGGGTGTTTTTTCTTAAACCAGGTGCCATCCTCTGAAGGTACCAGTTAAAGTTGCATTCCTATTGGGTGAGGGTGTAGTGGGTTACAACTAAGAAAGGAATTTATTTAACCTAAGGTTAACTTGATTAATCTTAAAGGTTAATACTTATTTTTCCTATATGCTAGTTATATTCATTATAAGAGCAGGGAATATGGAGATTTAACAGCAAACATCAGCCCAACAAATGAAAACCCTTCACCAATGTTCCCCTTAAGATCTGTTTAGTCTTAAGATAGTGATAAAGTTACATTTTTACCTAGCAAGGACACAGTGATTTATAACAAAGTACAGTGATCTATAACAAAAGAGAAAATTAATTAACTCAAAAAGTCTAGTATTGCTAACATCAAAAACTACTATATTTCCTTTTCTATATTCCAAATACATTAATATATTCCCAGGTGCCTAAGGATATGGAGGCCTGGTGGCAATCATTGACTCAACAATGAGAAAAGTCCTATGCTAATATAAGACTTTCAAAATACTCCAAACTCTCTGTGCTGTTTTTGGTTGAGAGGTTGTCACACAAGCTAGTCTGTCAGCAGAGAGGTTTGACCTGAGACACTCTTGTCACACCCAGGGCAGGGAATTAGCAGCAATTATTGGCACAACAAATGAAAAACACTTCACCAATATAATTCCCAACCAACCCACTATACTAATAATTTCTAACTTCCCAAAAGAATCTGCCTTTAGTAAGTCTAAA
>SJYT01040024.1:12270-88981 GCA_006410635.1 Cephalophus harveyi
GGAGGCTGTAAACAATCACATGTGGCCGGATGAACCTGTACAGGCAGGCTAGATAACCTTCAGAGGAGTTCGTAAGTTGAAACACTCTTGTCATGCCCAGGAATTTTTATTGACTTGGAGCTGTAAGTTAACTCCTTCTCCGAGAGAAATGGTGATGGAGGAGAGCCCCCGTAAAGTCAGAGGTGTAGGTGAGAGCATAAAACAGACTCTGGTTTTGGGGGTAGATGCTCGGGAACAGGGGGTTTCCTGAGGCTCGATCCCGCCTTTGCGTATGCGGAAGCCTCCTTCCTCATGACCTTTGCCATGGGCGGAGTTCCTCACTCTGGCTTCCGGCACAGGGGACTCTCAGGAGTCTTCTCCGGCATCACAATTCGAAAGCGTCAATTCTTCAGCACTCAGCCTTCTTTATGGTTCAACTCCCACATCTCTACATGATTATTGGAAAGATCATAGCTTTGACTATACAGACCTTTATCGACAAAGTGATATCTCTGCTTTTTAATGCACTGTCTAGGTTTGTCATAGCTTTTCTTCCAGTATTCACTCAAATATTCTTGGGCTTCCATTGTGGCTCAGCTGGTAAAGAATCGGCCTGCGATGTGGGAGACCTGGGTTCGATCCCTGGGTTGGGAAGATCCCCTGGAGAAGGGAAAGGCTACCCACTCCAGTATTCTTGCCTGGAGAGTTCCATGGACTGTATAGTCCTTGGGGTCACAAAGAGTCAGATACCACTGAGTGACTTTCACTTTCACTTTTCTTCCAGGGAGCAATTGTCTTGATTTCATGGCTGCAGTCACTGTCCACACTGATTCTGGAACCCAAAAGAGAAAAGCTGCCACTGTTTTCACTTTTTCCCCATCTGTTTTCCATGAAGTGATGGGACTGGATGCCATGATCTTAGTTTTTTTAATGTTGAGCTTTAAGCCCGTATTTTCCCTGTCCTCTTTCACCCTCATCAAGAGGCTCTTCAGTTCTTCACTTTCTGCCATTATAGTGGTATCATCCACATACCTGAGGTTGTTGATATTTCTCCCTGATGTACTCCTTTCCCAGTTTTGACTCCAGCTAATGCTTCATCCAGACTGGCATTTCGCATGATGTACTTGGCATATAAATTAAATAAACAGGATGACAGTATATAGCCTTGACGTACTCCTTTCCCAGTTTTGAACCAGTTCATTGTTCCATGTCTGGTTCTACTTGTTGCTTCTTGTCCTGTATACATGTTTCTCAGGAGACAGGTAAGTCTCCTATTTGGTATTCCTATCTCTTTAAGAATTTTCCACAGTTTATTGTGATCCACACAGTCAAAAAGGCTTTAGCTTAGTCAGTGAAGCAGAAGTAGATATGTTTTTGGAATTCCCTTGCTTTTTCTTTTTTCTTTTTCCCCTGCTTTTTCTGTGATCCAGTGGATGTTGGCAATTGGATCTCTGGTTCCTCTGCCTTTTCTAAATCCAGCTTATACATCTGCTACTGTTGAAGCCTAGCTTGAAGGATTTTGAGCATTACCTTGCTAGGATGTGAAAATCTAAATGACACATCTTTGTCTGTATTTATATTTATATTCTGTTGGACATGTGTCAGTGTCTTCTCAGTGTTGGTAAAAGTCAACTATTTTATAACTGAGTTCCCAAGTCTTTCTGTTTTTAAAATATTAAGAAAATGTTCAGCTGAGTTTATTGCATGTGACCCATATATACTTAAATCACTGAAATCCGCCCCCCCCACACACACACTGGCCATGTTGAATTAGTTCTTACCTGCTTTTAAAATAGAAGGTTTAAAATTATGTGATTAATACATAAATATATGCTTCTAAAAATCTCAGAGAATGCAGTCCTAATTCAGAAAATAATGAAGGTCTGCCTCAGATATCTGAGTGCCTGGACCAGAGTCTGATCACAAATGGCAGACATAAGAGAGGCGTAGGTAGTCAGGAACCCGGGGCTCTGCCTGCCTTTTTCTCAGACATCTCCTGTTGTGGAACATGGGGCTTAGTTGCCTCGCAGCATGTGTGTGGGATCATAGTTCCATAACCAGGGATCACACCTGCGTCTCCTGCATTGGAAGCGGATTCCTAACTACTGGACCACCAGGGAAGTCCGAGTGAATCTTAGTAGCCCTCTTGAGAAAGAAAAATAAACACAGCAGTTTTCTGAACAAAGTTCTCTCAACACGTCGTCTCAAGCCTCATTTTTGCTTCTAGTAGCTGTATTCTAACAGCTGAGCCCCTGTTGTTCTCATGCTCCTGTGCAGCCCATGGGATCAAAACGAAGTTGCTCTTACAGTTCAGACCTCGGCACTCCAGTGGCTTTCCTACTGACTGGTTGGGCTGTTTTGGGGCACTACAAAGTATTAATACACATTGTTAATTTAATTACCTGTCACGTGAATGGAGATTTTATTCTTCTGAGGTTTTACATATAAGCTCTTTCCTGACTGTCTTTTATGGCTCTTTCTAGTCCATTTTCAAAGATACTTCCCTCTGTTTTCCATAATACTCAGTATAAAAACTTGCGAGTGTTATCATTAATAATAGCCATGTATTCTGAGAAAATCATAGTGGCTTTTCTTCGCGTTCAGTCAACATAGAGTTTCAGTGGGTGGGAATGAAAAGCAGGGTGCTGTCAGTTTGCTCGGGTGCTCGGGGTGACCCTCCAGGCTGGGGGTGGGGGAGCTGAAACAGCAGAGCTTTATTTCCTCGCTGTCTGGAGGCTGGAGGCGAGGTCAGGGTGTTGGCAGGGCTGGCCGTGAGGCCTCCCTTGGGGGTTTGTGGGGGGCCATGTCTTCTTGCTGCATCCTCACGTGGTCCTTCCCGCTTCGGTGACCGTGTGTCCACATCTTCCCTTGTAAGGATCCTGAGGGATTTAATCGACCTCCCTGGTGGCTCAGATGGTAAAGTGTCTGGCTGCAACGTGGGAGACCCAGGTTTGATCCCTGAGTCGGGAAGATCCCCTGGAGAAGAAAATGGCAACCCACTCCAGTACTCTTGCCTGGAAAATTCCATGGACGGAAGAGCCTGGTAGGCTACAGTCCATGGGGTTGCAAAGCGTCAGACATGACTGAGCGACTTCACTTTCTTTTTGAAGGGATTTAATCAGGGCCCATTCAAAAGCCCTTGTTCTCACCTAATCACCTCTTTCAGATACAGTCACATAACAGAGGTGCTGAGGGGTTAGGGTTTCAGTGTATGAATTTTGCTGGGACACAGTTCAGCTCCTTAACGGGCTGAGATCAAATGGTCACATGTTCAGTGCCCAGTTATTATCAGATGATGTCTCTGCCCTTGACAGATGTGTTAATTGACCTGTAATCTTTTAAAATTAAATTTAGGACACAGATTAAAGATTTATTTCATGATTGAATGTAAGAAAAATTGTTACTTTACAGCCTCCAGTTGGACAAGTTTTATGTTGTATAACAAGATTTCCTGTGGGAGACCCTTGAGAAGGGGGCGTGTAGGAGGCACTGCATTCGTTTACCCTGTTGCAGAGGTTACTTGTACATTTATGTGAGACTTTATTGCAAGGAGCGTATATATAAAAAGCCAAGTGAAAGAGAAGAAAGCTTCCCTGTGGTTGCCCTAATTTCTTCTTAGCAGAGAGTAGTGATTTTTTTTTATATGTTAATTCTAGAACCTTTTTAAGAGGCAGCAGGAGTTGGCACTCAAAGATAAGAAATTAGAAGCTAACTAAAGGTTTTCTTACTTTAATGATTTCTAAGACAATTACCAAAGACATGAATGCAATAAAAACTGATGAGTTAAAACCTAAAAGCTGTTTTTATGGTAACAATAAATTATTAATAGTAACCCTTATTAACGATTTACTCTGTGTTGGGCCTTGTTCAAGGTTATTGTGTTGACTCAGTCTCACAATAACCCTGTTGGAAGCTATTCTTATTTTCCCGTTTCACAGATGGTCCTTGAGGCACAGAGAGGATACATGGTCTTCCCAAGCGTATTTAGCTAGTAGGTGGTGGAGCTCAGAAGGGACCCAGGTGGTCAACCTTCCAGCATCTGTGTCTAGTCCCTGTGCCTCACTGCCTTCTGAGGATCAGCTCAGTTGCCCAGAAACATCACTCCTCTCTGTAGTGACTTGACATTGCTCTGTGGTTTGGGAAAGGTTCCATTTTGTTTGTTTTCTTTTTTTTTTATTTCCCTATGTTTACCTAACAGTGCCATGTTCATTCCTGTTGTAGGTGCTGGAGATCAGAATTTATTTACCTCCATTTACCCGACACTTTCCCAACAGCTTCCAAGAGAACCAATGGAATGGAGAAGGTATGGCATCTCCCTCCTTGTTTTGTAGGCATTTGTGTGAGTGAGTAAAGCAGTGAAAGTGAGAGCCTGAGTTCTGAGGAGACTGAGTAGAAGGGCCCGTAATCTGTGAGCCTTTTTTTAAGGAATGTGTTGTTTTCTGAACAAGACCTAGGATGATAGAAATGGGACACGTCTTCGGAGCCGCAGGCCCCTTGTACAGAGGTGACTTTCTGACTCCTGGTGGCATTCTGTTAAGGAGATGGGCACCCATATTCCTCAGTAGAGCTGGTGCCTCCGCGTCTTAACCAGGGCTTTGTCGCCCTGAGTGCCTGGGCTCTTCTTCTCTTACGGGTGAGAAAGTGGACAGAAGGATGGTCTTTAAAGTTAGGAGTGCCATCAGATCAGTCCGACCATTGGCCCTGTTGTTGGTAATTGTTCCTCTAATGACTTGTTCTGAGGAAATAATTGACTTTGAATTATTTTACTGAAAAACTAACTTCTGGTAAGATTAGATATTATTTGTAGAAAATGTTTGGATTGTTAACACTATTAATAACATTAATATTGTTAATACTGGCAATCTGATTTTAACCAAGGTGAATGAAAAATTTCCTGTTGTTATTCATGCTCATGTAATTCTGTTTTTTGCTACATTATTCCTTTCTGACCACGAGTTTTTACCCTCCTGACATGAAGAATTAACATTCTGGATGACTTTACCTGGGTCTCTGTTGAATCTAGTCTAATCTTTGTGCCTGCTAAGTGTTACAAGGAATGTATTTATTTACCAAAATGTAATATAAAGAATGTACAGAACTGGGAGAATTCTCTTACAGGAAAATTATTGAACTATTGAGGAGGCCCAGTGCTGTGAATGAGAGAAAAAAATTCAGCAAATGGAAGAATTTAATAATATCTGAAGAAATGGAGTGATCTGGAAGGGATTTCAAACAAGTATACATTATTCAAACATTCAGAAAGATAAAAGAAATGAGAAATGGGCTTATAAGAAAAAAATGGAATAGAGACCCTGCATAGATTTAATATGCATATTCTTTTATTCACCTTCTTGAAAACTAAATGAGAGAAGAGTACTAGAAAGGCCTAAATGTTTAAGGATAGAGAAGGTGGAGGTGGCGGCAGTGGAGACGTGGATATCTTTCTGGGAGCAGAAGAATGGACAGAGGAATGGGCGGGAAAGCCCTCTGTGTGTCTGCAGAGGGGACACCCTGAGAAGCAGGCAGGTCCCCGACAGGTGACAGGGCCCAGGACTTTGGGAGGAAAGGGCAAGACCAAGACCAAGTGCAGAGCGGGGTGTGTGTGTTGGGGGGGGGGCTCTTTAGTACTGTCTGACATGTTAAAGTGTGTATATTTCACTTTGGCAAAACTGTAATTGATTAGATCTTGGGAAACAGAATTGAAGCAGAAACTTGGCTTCATGCACTGAACTCCTTTGTAGCTGAAGAACAGAGTGATGAATTGGGAGATTGCACTCGGGAACTCCAGGGTTGAGAGCTGAGAGCCAGAGAGGGAGGTCCGAGAGGAAAGCCGAGCCGTGAAGGCTAAGTCCATAGGTCTCCATGTCCCTGTAGTAGGTATTTCAGAAGTGATTGTGGAGCGGGTGGAGAGACGGGCCCTGCTTGAGGAACTGGTGTCCAGGTTTTCCCAGAAGTGAGTTCAGAGATTTCGGGGGCTGCTGGATGTCAAGCAGAATGAAAACAAAACCAAGTGAACAAAAAGCCACATCAGGAAATAGGGAGAAAAGAAAAACCGAGTCTGCAGTCTCTAACAGCAATTAAAATGCAGCCTAAGATGAGCATTTAAGAGGAGTACCTTGACTTGAAGGCTGTACCTTGACTGTTAGCCGTGTCCGACTCTTTGCGACCCCCTACAGTCCATGGAATTCTCCAGGCCAGAATACTGGAGTGAGTAGCCTTTCCCTTCTCCAGGGGATCTTCCCAACCCAGGGATTAAACCCGGCTCTCCCGCATTGCAGGCAGATTCTTTACCAGCTGAGCCACCAGGGCAGCCCCACCTTGACTTGAGTTCTAAGGAGACTGAGAGTTGAGTTCTGAGAAGCCCCTCCTTGACTCTAGAGTTGTGTATTATTCACAGTCACACAGCGGGAAGACGGTCTCAGCCTCCCCCTGGCCTTGAAGAGGCAGGGTACCGGCTGGGCCCGGGGTGTCTGCACACCCCCACACCGTGCTCTCCAGGGCCCTGCTCCCATCTTACGTGCGCTGCTGCCACAGCATGGACATAGCTGGGAACATGCTGTCAGCAGGCACACCTTCAGATGTGTATGATCAGCAGCTGTACTGCTGTCTCTGAAATAATTAAGGAATGTGTCTCAAGGAAAACACATGTGTCAGGAACATGAACCCTGAATTCACAGAGTGAAGGGAGCAGCTGCCTGAAAGCAAGTCGTAACAAATATTTCACTATTTTATGGTGTCAGTGCTTTTAAAAATTAAGAATCTAAAATTTCAGAATGTGGAAGAAAGCAGAAAGAAAACTGTAGTGTCTTTGTCCTGTTCAAGGAGAGATAGACACTTAACTGTACTTTTTGAAAGGGAAATTAAAGTTTATGCATTTAAATATTAAAATGTAAATAATAACAGAAAAGAAATAGAAGATTAAACTTTCAAGCTAACAGAGAAAAAGGAAGGAAAAAGAAAACTTGATTAATCTCACCAAGGACAGAAAAAAGCATAGCATAAAATAGAAAATCCACAAGTTAAAGCATAATAACATTCAGTATAGTTGTTTTCAGTTTATTCATCATGGAAACTCCTTAGGTTAGACAAAAAGAATAAAATCCGTCTGTAGATATTTGAAAGAGACACAACTCACTAGAGGTGGAAAAGAGATGTATGTAGTCTAATTTATTTTCAGAAGTATAATTAAACAGTGTCCATACTCTATGATAGCCATCGATTAGATGCATGTAGCTTGTGGGATCTTTGTTCTTGGATTGAGGAAAATTGGAGGACGGGACATCCCTGGTGATGCAGTGGGTAAGAATCTGCCTTCCAATGTAGGTTTGATCCCTGTTCCAGAAAGATCCCACATGCCACAGAGCAACTAAGCCCGTGAGCCATAGCTACTGAGCCTGTGCTCTAGAGCCCAGCAGCTGCGCGCCCACGCACTGCAGCTGCTGAAGCCTGCGTGCCTGCAGCCCATGCCCTGCAACGGGAAAAGCCCAAGCGCTGCAACGAAGAGTAGCCCCCACTCGCTGCAACTAGAGAAAGCCCACGAAAAGCAGCAAAATTTAAAACATTATTTTAAAACTTTTCTTGAGATGTCTTTTAAAAAAAATTGAAGGATGGGTGGTTACCACTGTTTATGCTGTTCAAACAGAAACCTGTTCTTTTTCACCAGACAGTTCTCTTTTTTGGATAATGCAGTTTGTTGCAAACATACTAGAGCAGTTTAAAGCTTTGGTAGTTTCAAACTGCACTTTTGACATTTGGGAAACACTCTGCTTCTTTTATGGTGACTGTATACTGACATTTATTTTTCTCAGAAGTTTGTATTGTTGCAAATGGAGTTATGAAGAGCTTTGACACATGAACTGTATTTAAAGTAATTTANGGGGGGGGGGCTCTTTAGTACTGTCTGACATGTTAAAGTGTGTATATTTCACTTTGGCAAAACTGTAATTGATTAGATCTTGGGAAACAGAATTGAAGCAGAAACTTGGCTTCATGCACTGAACTCCTTTGTAGCTGAAGAACAGAGTGATGAATTGGGAGATTGCACTCGGGAACTCCAGGGTTGAGAGCTGAGAGCCAGAGAGGGAGGTCCGAGAGGAAAGCCGAGCCGTGAAGGCTAAGTCCATAGGTCTCCATGTCCCTGTAGTAGATATTTCAGAAGTGATTGTGGAGCGGGTGGAGAGACGGGCCCTGCTTGAGGAACTGGTGTCCAGGTTTTCCCAGAAGTGAGTTCAGAGATTTCGGGGGCTGCTGGATGTCAAGCAGAATGAAAACAAAACCAAGTGAACAAAAAGCCACATCAGGAAATAGGGAGAAAAGAAAAACCGAGTCTGCAGTCTCTAACAGCAATTAAAATGCAGCCTAAGATGAGCATTTAAGAGGAGTACCTTGACTTGAAGGCTGTACCTTGACTGTTAGCCGTGTCCGACTCTTTGCGACCCCCTACAGTCCATGGAATTCTCCAGGCCAGAATACTGGAGTGAGTAGCCTTTCCCTTCTCCAGGGGATCTTCCCAACCCAGGGATTAAACCCGGCTCTCCCGCATTGCAGGCAGATTCTTTACCAGCTGAGCCACCAGGGCAGCCCCACCTTGACTTGAGTTCTAAGGAGACTGAGAGTTGAGTTCTGAGAAGCCCCTCCTTGACTCTAGAGTTGTGTATTATTCACAGTCACACAGCGGGAAGACGGTCTCAGCCTCCCCCTGGCCTTGAAGAGGCAGGGTACCGGCTGGGCCCGGGGTGTCTGCACACCCCCACACCGTGCTCTCCAGGGCCCTGCTCCCATCTTACGTGCGCTGCTGCCACAGCATGGACATAGCTGGGAACATGCTGTCAGCAGGCACACCTTCAGATGTGTATGATCAGCAGCTGTACTGCTGTCTCTGAAATAATTAAGGAATGTGTCTCAAGGAAAACACATGTGTCAGGAACATGAACCCTGAATTCACAGAGTGAAGGGAGCAGCTGCCTGAAAGCAAGTCGTAACAAATATTTCACTATTTTATGGTGTCAGTGCTTTTAAAAATTAAGAATCTAAAATTTCAGAATGTGGAAGAAAGCAGAAAGAAAACTGTAGTGTCTTTGTCCTGTTCAAGGAGAGATAGACACTTAACTGTACTTTTTGAAAGGGAAATTAAAGTTTATGCATTTAAATATTAAAATGTAAATAATAACAGAAAAGAAATAGAAGATTAAACTTTCAAGCTAACAGAGAAAAAGGAAGGAAAAAGAAAACTTGATTAATCTCACCAAGGACAGAAAAAAGCTAGCATAAAATAGAAAATCCACAAGTTAAAGCATAGTAACATTCAGTATAGTTGTTTTCAGTTTATTCATCATGGAGACTCCTTAGGTTAGACAAAAAGAATAAAATCCGTCTGTAGATATTTGAAAGAGACACAACTCACTAGAGGTGGAAAAGAGATGTATGTAGTCTAATTTATTTTCAGAAGTATAATTAAACAGTGTCCATACTCTATGATAGCCATCGATTAGATGCATGTAGCTTGTGGGATCTTTGTTCTTGGATTGAGGAAAATTGGAGGACGGGACATCCCTGGTGATGCAGTGGGTAAGAATCTGCCTTCCAATGTAGGTTTGATCCCTGTTCCAGAAAGATCCCACATGCCACAGAGCAACTAAGCCCGTGAGCCATAGCTACTGAGCCTGTGCTCTAGAGCCCAGCAGCTGCGCGCCCACGCACTGCAGCTGCTGAAGCCTGCGTGCCTGCAGCCCATGCCCTGCAACGGGAAAAGCCCAAGCGCTGCAACGAAGAGTAGCCCCCACTCGCTGCAACTAGAGAAAGCCCACGAAAAGCAGCAAAATTTAAAACATTATTTTAAAACTTTTCTTGAGATGTCTTTTAAAAAAAATTGAAGGATGGGTGGTTACCACTGTTTATGCTGTTCAAACAGAAACCTGTTCTTTTTCACCAGACAGTTCTCTTTTTTGGATAATGCAGTTTGTTGCAAACATACTAGAGCAGTTTAAAGCTTTGGTAGTTTCAAACTGCACTTTTGACATTTGGGAAACACTCTGCTTCTTTTATGGTGACTGTATACTGACATTTATTTTTCTCAGAAGTTTGTATTGTTGCAAATGGAGTTATGAAGAGCTTTGACACATGAACTGTATTTAAAGTAATTTATAGTATCTTTTCAAATGGAACATGTAATAGTTAAAATTCAGGGTAATATCACCTGTGCACTTCTGAACGCATAGATATGATTCGATTGTTGTCTTTTTCTCCTTTTCCTTCTGCTGAACGTTCTCATGTTTCTCAGTGATTCGTTCACAATTGTTGATAGGTCCTATGGCCGGGCTCCAAAGATGATTCACCTGGAGTCTAACTTTGTACAGTTCAAAGAGGAGCTGCTGCCCAAAGAAGGGAACAAAGCCCTGCTGACCTTCCCCTTCCTGCACATTTACTGGACGGAGTGCTGTGTGAGTATTCATTCTGGGGAACATTATAATGGGTTGAGAGCTCACGGGTCTGGGTTTTGCTGAGACAGCTATACTTTTTGAAATTACCATTTTAATTTTTTGGTATTCTCTTCTCTGTTCTTCAGTGTGTGACTTTGCCATGGCTTATTTCTGCTCTGACGCAGTGCAGTGCACTCATCGTAATCACCAAGTACAATGGCCACATTACTTCCTGTGTTTCCAGTTGTTGTGAGCCGTCTCCCTGTGGCCTGGTGGGCACTAGCTATTTCTAACATTTCCTTTCAGCTTTGTTTTCCTCGCACCCTGTAGTCACCACATGGCTGTTACTCTTGAGAATCCTTGCCTGTCTCTGGTGCTGGTTGGCAGGCTCTCTGTGGGCAGGGAGCTGTCTCCTAACTCACCCCCCGAGTCTGGTGCAGGAGGTGCTCTGTGATGCCCATTGAGAGAGTGGACACTGCTGCTGTGGGCACCCTGGCCTTTACTCGTACTTGGCAGTTCTGTACTCATGAACCTGAATTCTTCTTTTATGAACAAATAGAAAATTCTGTGGGTCATTTGTTCTGTCTGTTTCAACTGTAACAAAATAAGCCTTTAGCAGTGTACAGAGTACATGAATCATTGTGACATTTTAACCTGGATCTGAGGATGCAGAGGAGTTTTTGTAGTTCTAATGAGAAAGGGCTGGAAGCTCATGCCTGGGCTCCCTTCACCCTGGGCTCCCTTCACGCCGTGTGCTTTTGACTTCGCTGACTTTGTAGCCTTTCCCCGTGAAGTCACACGGGACAGGCTTCTTCCCCGGGAACTCTTAGGCTAGCTTATGTGAGGTGTTGTCCACCAGGGGGGCTTGCTAGAGATGTGACGCCTGGGGTTTTATTGGACCAGGCACATAGGCAACCTCTGCCTGGCACGTAGCAGTGCTCTGACCTCCTGGGGAACACAGAGTTGAGCACAAGCCATGTAATGGGTGCAGTGTGTGTGCAGGGAGGCACTCCTATGGCACAGTGATGGGACTCCTCCAACATCCAGATTGGGTTTAGCCCAAGGGTGAGACTCTTCCTGACCCAGACATCACCACAGCCTGCACACACCTCTTCCCAAGTTATCAGAAACCCGTGTAGGTTTCTCTTTCAGTGTTTACAGTTCATTATCCTTATTTTGATGTTAAAAGTTGTCTCAGGTTTGGCCAGTGAGAGTCACTTCAGACTGGCTCCTGTGGCCTTCTGAGCACTTTCTAACTTTCAACGTGACAGAATATTCTGGGTTCTTGTCCCTTTGCTACCCCTGTGTTGGAATCAGCCATTTTTCTCAAGGTCTTGATCACCCTGGCGTGGCGGGAGTGGCCCTGCTGCTGCGCCAGTGGACTCCACAGGGCTCTGAAAGCACGTGTCTTAGAAATCATGACTCGATACTGATGCCTCTGATTTTAGCCTTACCCCAGGGCGCTTTCTTGCCTTAACCTGTTCTGTGATTATATCCACCCTGGCCCTGACAACATGGGCGTGTTCACTTACCTGCTCAGGGCTGCAGTATGCATAGAACAGTTTCAGAGTTGCCATACCCACACGACAGCCTGAAACAAGCTGGCTGAGAAGAGTTTGGAGTTTGTGTGCAGCACTTGCTTTCCCTGGCCTGACAGTCCACGTTCAGACCTGGTTGGGCTGGTCACTCTCAGGGGTCATTCTTTTCAGTGTTTGCCTAGCTGCCCTGGCATGTTTATTTTTTCATATGAAAATGAAAAAAGTAGTAAATTCCTAGTAGTAAATTCCTTTTCTAAGTATTTTAGCTTTTTTGTTGCTGTGGTCAGTGGGATTTTTTTCTCACATTATATCTTCCAGTTGGTGATTTTTTATGTATATGGAGACTGTTGGTTTTTTTTTTTTTTTCATGTTTACTTTGCTGAATTTTTTTTATTGTTTGAGTTTGTTTTGTCATTGGTTCTTAAAACTAGTGTCTGCAGGCCCCAAAGTCTAGGGTTTTCCAGTCATCCTATGATGCCACCTGCAGAGAGTCTTACTGTTTCCTTTTCAATTCTTGTGTCTCAGATTACTTTCCTGGTCTAGGACATGGTCTGTTAGTGGTGGAGACAGTGGGTATCTTTTCCTTGTTCCTGATTCAGTGGGAATGCCTGTGATTGGTACCCCCCAGTAAGTAGGGTGCTGGCTGTGGGAATCAGGTGGATTTGAGTCAGTGTGTGAAGAAACTTCCATCCATTCCTATTTTCTTGAGAGTTTTTAAAATTAGGAATACACTGTTGAATTCTGTTAAAGGCTTCGTCATACCTGGTAGAGATAATCATATGATTTTTCTCACTTAGATCTACTAATACGTTGAATTACATTCCTGGTAATGGGTATTTTTGAACCATACTCGTATTCCTGGTATATTCCACTTGGTCAGAGTATTATTTTCTTAATGTGACATTGGTGTCTGTTCATTTTATTTAGGAGTTTTTGCATCTGCATCCACAAGTGCTTGGTCTTTAACTTCTTTGTGTATTGTGTTTATAAGGTTTAGCTATCAACGTCATGCTTGATTCATAACTTGCCAGAGCTCTCCTGAGACACCATCTGGGCCTGGCACTCTCATGTGATAGATTCTTGAGTATGTTCTGTGTCCCTTCCATGGAAGTTTGTCTGTTTTAACCATTTGTCTACTTTGATAAACTGTGTTATTCTTACAAATTTTACATTTCAGTTAAAATTTTAAATCTCTTTCCATGAGATGTATGAAGTAGTATCTTTTCGACTTTTAAAATGTGTTCTGTGTCAATAGTTATTTCTCCATTGTTATTTCTTATTTTGTATATGGTTTTTTTTTTTTTTTCTTTCTTGATGAAATTAGCTAGTTTGATTCTCCCTTTCCTCCAGAACCAGGATTTTCATCTGTTAGTCTGTTACACAGTTGGTACGTTTTCTATCTCATTAATTTCTGTTTTCATTTTTTTTTACTGTCTCCTTCCTTCTATTTTCTTATAGTTTACTTTGTTCTTTTCCTAGTGGTTTTGAGTTGGAAATACATTTATCTTCATTCTTAAATTGTTAGTGATATAGGTCTTAAGATATGACTTTAACTATATCCCAGGGCCGCAGCTGACACCAGGTGGAGCAGACGAGCTGTGGACTTGGGAACAGCCAGTCTTCTGGGCCACTGTGTTCTGCAGTGGTTTGTTACAGAGTCATAGATGACTGATTGAAAAGAGAAAAGCAGAGGACTGGAAGTGTTTCGATTGGGATTGCCTTGAAATCGTTAATACATTCATCTGAGAAGAATTTTAATGATGATGATGAATCTTCTCCTCTGGGAACCATTCTCTATGGCTTCTTTATGTTCTTTTGTACTGTGTTGTAACATTTTTCATAAAAGTCTTACATTTTTACTGCAAGATGTATTTAGTGTTTGTGGACATTATGTTGTTGTTCAGTCATTCAGTCAGGTCCGACTCGTTGCGACCCCATGGACTACAGCACGCCTGGCTTTCCTGTCCTTCACTACCCAGAGCTTGCTCAAACTCGTGTCCATTGAGTCAGTGATGCCATCCAGCCATCTCATCCTCTCTTGTCCCCTTTTCTTCCAGCCTTCAGTCTTCCCCAGCATCAGGGTATTTTCCAATGATTTGGCTCTTTGCATCAGGTGGACATTATAAATGATTTTTTTCCTCCTTAAACTTATATTTCCTAGTAGGAATGCTGTGGAGTTTTTTTTTTTTTTTTGCTGTTATAGTTTTGGTTATCATCTATTAAGAAAATTTCCATGGGTGGAGAATCCCACTATGGGATTCCCTGGTGGCTCAGATGGTAAAGAGTCTGCCCGCAATGTGGGAGACTTGAGTTTGATCCCTGGGTTGGGAAGATCCCCTGGAGAAGGAAATGGCAACCCACTCCAGTATTCTTGCCTAGAAAATCCCATGGACAGAGGAGCCTGGTGGGCTACAGTGTGTAGGGTCCCAAAGAGTCAGTCATGACTGAGCGACTTCACTTTCACTTTTTCTTTTATTAAGAAAAGTTCCTGGAGCAAGTTGACAACATTTAAGATTTTAGATTTAGAAGTAAAATTCCGTTGTGTTATTTTAGTGGTTGCTTTCGGGTTTATAGTCCACACTGTAAGCGACACTTTCCTTCACGTCTGTTGTGCTGCTTGAGACAGTATACGACCGTCACGGCACTGCCTTTCATGCCCCGCCTCGGGTTACTGTGGCTTACACTCAGTCTTACGTGTGTGGTAGACCCCACGGTACATTGTTGTTGTTTTTGCTGTAAACCATCAAGCATGTTTTAAAGAAAATAAACCTGGGAAAGTGTGTCTTTCATATTTGCCTGCATGTTTACCATTTCCAGGGCATCCCCTTCCTTTGGATCCAGATTTTCAGTTGGTATTAATTTCTTTCTGCCTGAAGGACCTCTTTCAACTTCTGTATAGTGCAGGTCCATTGGTGATTAGTTCTTCTCAGCCGTTAAATATTTGAGGAGCTATTTATTTTGTCTTTATTTTTGGAAAATATTTCCCTGATAGAGAGGTCTTGTTTGAAGGTTCTCCCCGCCCTACCCCGCCCCGCTTTCAGCACCTAGAAGATGTTGCTTCACTGTCTTTGGTTTCCATTGTTATCCATGAAACATCTTTGATTTTTGACTGTTATTTTGTATGTAAAATGTCTTTCCTTTGGTTTTTTTTTTCCCCGAATTGATTGATTGATGCCTGCACTGGGTCTTGGTTGCTGCCTGTGGGCTTTCTCTAGCTGTGGCGAGTGAGAGCTACTCTCTAGTTGTGGCGCATGGGTTTCAGTTGTGGTGACTTCTCTCATGGAGCACAGGCTCTGAGGTGCGCAGGCCCAGTAGTTGTGGTACGTAGGCCCAGTTGTCCCACGGCATGTGGGATCTTCTCTTATCAGGGATGGAATTAGTGTTCCCTGCTTTGGCAGGTGGATTCTTAACCACTGGACCACCAGAGAAGTCCTTCTTTGTTGTTTGAAAATTCTTTTTCTTTATCAGTGATTTTAAGCAGTTTGATTATGATATGCCATGGTGGAGCTTCATTTCTTGTGCTTGGATTTTGGGTTTTTGTTTTTGCTTTTTTACTTTTGGGATTTATAATTTCGATCAAATTTGGAACATTTTTGGTCATTATTTCTTCAAATATTTTTTCTGTTCCTCTTCTCTCCTTTGGACTCCAGTCACCTCTGTGTGAGGTCACTTGACGTTTCCCAAGTTACTGCACTGTGGACGTTTCATCAGTCTTTTTCTCTGTGTGTTTCATTTGGATAATTTCTGTTCCTATGCCTTCACGTTAACTGATTGTTTCTTCTTCAGTGTCTAATCTGCTCTTAGTCCTACCCAGTGTATTTTTCAGTTTAGACATTGTGGTTTTCATCTCTTTGAGTTCCTCAGGGGTCTGTCTCCTTTTAAAATATCTTTCCTGTCTCTGCTTAGCATCAGTCTTTCTCTGCCTTCATGAACATATGAAATATGGCAGCAATAGCTATTTTAATGGCCTTGTCTACTGACTCTGTTATCTGTATTTACTGAGTCTGTTTCTTTTGAGTGATTTTTCTGCTTTTTTATAGATCTTAGATTCTTATTTCTTTACCTGCCTGGCAGTTTTTTATTGGATGCTAGTCATTGTGAATTTTATCTTGTGTGGTGCTGTTATTTTATGTAATCTTGTGTGTTGTTCAGTCGCCAAGCTGTGTCCAACTCTTTGCGCCCCCATGAGCTGCAGCCACACCAGGCTTCCCTGTCCTTCACTATCTCCTGGAGTTTGCTCATACTCATGTCCATTGAGTCAGTGATGCCATCCAACCATCTCATCCTCTGTCACCCCTTTCTCCTCCTGCCCTTAATCTTTCCCAGCATCAGGGTCTTTTCCAGTGAGTTGGTTCTTTGCATCAGGTGGCCAAAGTATTGGGGCTTTAGCTTCAGCACCAGTCCTTCCAATGAATATTCAGGGTTGATTTCCACTAGGATTGACTGATTTGACCTCCTTGTAGTCCAAAGGACTCTCGAGAGTCTTCTCCAGCACCATAATTTGAAAGCATCTTCTTCGGTGCTCAGCTTTCTTTATGGTCCAACTCCCACATCCATACATGAGTACTGGAAAAACCATAGCTTTGACTGTATGGACCTTTGTCGACAAAGTGATGTCTCTGATTTTTAATATGCTGTCTAGATTGGAACCTGGTGGCTGCAGTCTATGAGGTTGCAAAGGGTCGGACAAGGCTGAGTAACTAAGAACAGCACTAGGTTGGAGGATATATGTGTGTATATGTGTATGTGTCCCCCACACGTGCGTTTACATAGGTGTTTACCTCCATATGTAACTCTCTGTGCCCATGCATGCGAACGTTTGCACACACACAGCCCAGTTCCAGTGCAGCACACAGGGTCAGTTCTCATTCCTTCCCTTTCTGTGTGTG
Organism: Cephalophus harveyi; assembly: GCA_006410635.1. NCBI lineage: Eukaryota > Metazoa > Chordata > Mammalia > Artiodactyla > Bovidae > Cephalophus > Cephalophus harveyi. Next base: position 29,095 of record SJYT01040024.1, read on the forward strand.
ACTTTCTTCAGCTCGAAAAAGCCAGGCACTCCCAGTCCTCCATGATGGGGTTTTCCTCTCTTCACTGTGGTTTCCTGAGAGACCCTTAGCCCCACAGGTTCAGCTCGGGTTCCCCTTCTGCAGAGTCACTGAGCCGCTCTTGGAATGTTTGTTGTTTGCTCACCATCGTGAGCCATGGGCTGGGCTCTGTCCTGATTCCTCTAAGACTCTGGGGGACTCTGTCCTGCTTGCCAGTGAGGCCTCTTCTGAGAGTCCCTACAGGCTGCCACCCACAGCGTCCCCAGGAGAGGGGCTGGTGTCCCCTTGGGGTGTGACTGCCCCCCCTTGCTATGGGTTCTGGTGAAGGGCGCCTGGGAAGGCCTCCTTGGAGCTTGTCATGTTGCCTCACCTCTCCCTGTCCGGGGGCCTTGGGATTTGCATCTGTGCTTTGATTTTGAAATTGCCGGGTTCAGGGCTGCCGCCCCCTGGCCTTCTGGTTTCGCTTTCCAGGGGTCAGCTTGGGTTCTGACGGAACACCAGCCCTGTAAAACTTCTGGTCCTAAGCACTGCCATTGTGTGGAAAATAAGCAGTATGTGAGTGTGTTACTGTTGGATATTAATTCACAGAAATCAGAATTTTGCGGGATGGTTTTCCTTTTAGCCAAAAGTTCTTTTTCAGATTGTAGTTGTTTCAGAGTTACACTGAGGACCTAGCAGTTTTTAACATTTTTAAGTACTGCCTTTTGGAACTTTTCACTTACTGATTAAATGAAAGGGAGGGACTTGATACAGAATTTGAGATTTAACTCATTCATGGATTAGTCACATGAGAGTTATTCAAAAGAGACTAAAGAAATCCAGAGAAAATATGGGCAGAATAATAAGGAATCCTTCTCTTCAAAGAGGGAAAGAATATATTTAGACAGTAGCTATTAATTATAGTTTCCAAAGGTTTTTAAATATCTGATACTGAAATGAGTTAAGCATCTTGGTTTCAATTTTCGCTCTTAATCTGCCGAGTGGATTCATGGAGCATAAGATCAGTTGTAAACAGAGTTACAAAGCAAGGAGAATTTGTGTCTCCCTGCTTCTCTCTGGAGGAGAGCCGAGGCTGGGCTTGTTGATGTCCAGGGCAGAAGGACTACTGTCTCCAGCAGGCTGGCGTTTAGGCCCCAAGTCAGGAGTAGCTTTGATTTCCAGGCCCATGTTGGCTCCCCTGTTGAGGCCATGTGAATGAGAAAAATTTCCCAAAGTCCTGGATTGTCCTCTTTGTCTGGATCACCTCTAAAGCTGCCTTGTCTCTGACATGGCCTGCGAGTGGCAGTGAGGTTGGAGTGGTTCTGGGGGCTCCTGGAGTGCCATGGGGCTGTGGAGGAGACCACGGGGAGGCCCCCGCCCCCAGATGGCAGTGGGCCTGCAGCGGGACTGGCTGCTCCCCTTTCCTGTCATGGCGGGGCCGTGACCGGAGGGGACCCTGCTGTGTTTGGGCCCAGGGCCCTAGCCCTGCAGACCTGGGTTTTAAAATCCCAGCCTTCTTAGCAGAGTGTGTCTCGGTGGGCCGCGTGCTTGGCCCTCTGGCTTTCCAGCTCTTCCTCATAACGTTGGAGGACCTCCCCTTGGTGCCCCTGGGCTCAGGGACGACGTGCACCTGGGACGTGGTGGGAGCCCGCCCTGAGCGCCCGCAGCTGGGACCGGCCACGGACTTTCCACGGAGTGTCTGCGTCCCAGAGCAGAAAAGCATGCTGCCTTCTCTGTTTTCAGGCTCTTTTGCCTTATAAACTACAGGGTGTTGATAAATCTGCGTTCACGGTGACTCATTTATTTTCAGGATACTGAAGTATATAAAGCTACGGTAAAGGATGACCTCACCAAGTGGCAGAATGTTCTGAAAGCTTATAGCTCCGTGGACTGGTTAATTGTGGTGGTTGAAAATGATGCCAAGAAAAAAAACAAAACCAACATACTTCCCCGAACTTCCATCGTGGACAAAATAAGAAATGATTTCTGTAATAAACAGAGTGACAGGTACGTGTGTGTTTGCTGTTAACCTCATTGGGCTGACGTCTAGGTGGGCTAGTTTACTGGCTTCCAGATGATCATAAGTATTTGCTCTGCGAGTGCCTTCCCTGTGCCTGATGCTTGAGCATGTGGCGGATGCATCAGAGGAGACTAGGCCCCTCCTTAATTGTCTCCTTAATCGATTCCCTAAAAGGAAAGTTGGGTAAAAGTTTTTGTGCATTTCCAGGCTATTGGTGAGTATTGCTGGCTCAGGGTCACGTGTTGTCTTTGCAGCGGCGTCCCAGTGACAGGGAGGCCCCTGCCCGGAGCTCCTTGCCACTCCAGAGCCTGCTCTGTGGAGGCTGCTCTGCTCAGATCGGCCCCCACCAGCCCTGACTTCATCAGCTGCTTTGGGTTCTCCTTTTCTGAGTTACCAACGCTTGATGGGAATTTCTGAAGCTTAGTTTGTTTGTTGTTTTAATTAATAAGGAGAAGATCTGGAAACAGTAAACGTTGAAAGTCTTAATGAGGGATGGAGAGTGTAAAGGATGCATTGTCTGGTTGATAAGCACCAGGTCACTGAAGGAAAATATTGTTTCGGTGGTTGCTGTTCATGTAGGTTTCTTTTTTCATCCACCCCTGTAGTAGAGAACTCTGCATCTGGTCAGAAATAAACGTGGATGATTGCAGTCCTTAAGGCCTTAAGGAGAAACTACTGGGCCAGTAGACCCTAGCAGCTCATACAGTGAACAAATGCATGTTACTCCCACGGGGGAGGGGGTTAGGAGTGAGCTGCCCGGACCCCTTTATCTTTCCGGGGAAGAAACAGTATCTAATGGGCTGGAGTGAGGGGAGTGGGGTGACTGAAATTAGGGCCAGCTACCAGTTTTAAAATTTCCTTCTTGGTGCTGATTACTCATCTGGTGGGCCATCTAGACTGTGGCTGTTTCACCCTTTGTTCTCTGGTCGATAATCCATAGAATCAATCCTTCCTGCAGGGGGGATGATGGGGCCAAAAGGAAATGAAACTAAAAATCTGTTCATTTTGCCACTTGCTGGTAATTCAGGTGAAATATTTATAGAGGAGAAATGTTGAAATTCATAGCATCAATATTTAGAAGTTACTTCTGAGTTCAAATTTACTCATCTCTCTAGATTATATTGTTTTCAAGGATAAAGAAAGTTACTTTTTCCAACCTGTTGGATGAACAGGTTATCTTTTCCAGGTCCACTGGAAACACTTGTAACTTTATGCCTTTGAGATTTGTGCACCATGGATATAAAGTTTTTTGTAGTGAAATTGTATCTACCTTTGTTGTTGTTGTTCAGTCGCTCAGTCCTCTCTGAGTCTGCAACCCTGTGTCTGTAGCCCACCAGGCTCCTCTGTCCCTGGGATTCTTCAGGCAAGAATACTGGAGTGGGCTGCCATTTCCTTCTCCAGGGGATCTTCCTGTCCCAGGGATCGAACCTGAGTCTCTAGCATTGCAGGTGGATTCTTCACTGTATGAGCCACCAGGGAAGTCCCATAGGTTAAGCCCTGTCCTTCTCAGCCTTTATTTATTGTTTATTGACGCTCGTCTTGGGCTCAGGCTGGTGGGAGAGACAGGCTGACAGTGAGAAGTGTCTCCAGGGTACACTGACTGCACTGGCCACGGAGTTGGTGGGGCTGAGCTCAGAGCAGCTGGGGCCGGGGCGGGGGAGAGAGTCAGTGAGGACGTGTCAGCGGAGCAAACCTGGATTGTCCTCTTTGTCTGGATCACCTCTAAAGCTGCCTTGTCTCTGACATGGCCTGCGAGTGGCAGTGAGGTTGGAGTGGTTCTGGGGGCTCCTGGAGTGCCATGGGGCTGTGGAGGAGACCACGGGGAGGCCCCCGCCCCCAGATGGCAGTGGGCCTGCAGCGGGACCGGCTGCTCCCCTTTCCTGTCATGGCGGGGCCGTGACCGGAGGGGACCCTGCTGTGTTTGGGCCCAGGGCCCTAGCCCTGCAGACCTGGGTTTTAAAATCCCAGCCTTCTTAGCAGAGTGTGTCTCGGTGGGCCGCGTGCTTGGCCCTCTGGCTTTCCAGCTCTTCCTCATAACGTTGGAGGACCTCCCCTTGGTGCCCCTGGGCTCAGGGACGACGTGCACCTGGGACGTGGTGGGAGCCCGCCCTGAGCGCCCGCAGCTGGGACCGGCCACGGACTTTCCACGGAGTGTCTGCGTCCCAGAGCAGAAAAGCATGCTGCCTTCTCTGTTTTCAGGCTCTTTTGCCTTATAAACTACAGGGTGTTGATAAATCTGCGTTCACGGTGACTCATTTATTTTCAGGATACTGAAGTATATAAAGCTACGGTAAAGGATGACCTCACCAAGTGGCAGAATGTTCTGAAAGCTTATAGCTCCGTGGACTGGTTAATTGTGGTGGTTGAAAATGATGCCAAGAAAAAAAACAAAACCAACATACTTCCCCGAACTTCCATCGTGGACAAAATAAGAAATGATTTCTGTAATAAACAGAGTGACAGGTACGTGTGTGTTTGCTGTTAACCTCATTGGGCTGACGTCTAGGTGGGCTAGTTTACTGGCTTCCAGATGATCATAAGTATTTGCTCTGCGAGTGCCTTCCCTGTGCCTGATGCTTGAGCATGTGGCGGATGCATCAGAGGAGACTAGGCCCCTCCTTAATTGTCTCCTTAATCGATTCCCTAAAAGGAAAGTTGGGTAAAAGTTTTTGTGCATTTCCAGGCTATTGGTGAGTATTGCTGGCTCAGGGTCACGTGTTGTCTTTGCAGCGGCGTCCCAGTGACAGGGAGGCCCCTGCCCGGAGCTCCTTGCCACTCCAGAGCCTGCTCTGTGGAGGCTGCTCTGCTCAGATCGGCCCCCACCAGCCCTGACTTCATCAGCTGCTTTGGGTTCTCCTTTTCTGAGTTACCAACGCTTGATGGGAATTTCTGAAGCTTAGTTTGTTTGTTGTTTTAATTAATAAGGAGAAGATCTGGAAACAGTAAACGTTGAAAGTCTTAATGAGGGATGGAGAGTGTAAAGGATGCATTGTCTGGTTGATAAGCACCAGGTCACTGAAGGAAAATATTGTTTCGGTGGTTGCTGTTCATGTAGGTTTCTTTTTTCATCCACCCCTGTAGTAGAGAACTCTGCATCTGGTCAGAAATAAACGTGGATGATTGCAGTCCTTAAGGCCTTAAGGAGAAACTACTGGGCCAGTAGACCCTAGCAGCTCATACAGTGAACAAATGCATGTTACTCCCACGGGGGAGGGGGTTAGGAGTGAGCTGCCCGGACCCCTTTATCTTTCCGGGGAAGAAACAGTATCTAATGGGCTGGAGTGAGGGGAGTGGGGTGACTGAAATTAGGGCCAGCTACCAGTTTTAAAATTTCCTTCTTGGTGCTGATTACTCATCTGGTGGGCCATCTAGACTGTGGCTGTTTCACCCTTTGTTCTCTGGTCGATAATCCATAGAATCAATCCTTCCTGCAGGGGGGATGATGGGGCCAAAAGGAAATGAAACTAAAAATCTGTTCATTTTGCCACTTGCTGGTAATTCAGGTGAAATATTTATAGAGGAGAAATGTTGAAATTCATAGCATCAATATTTAGAAGTTACTTCTGAGTTCAAATTTACTCATCTCTCTAGATTATATTATTTTCAAGGATAAAGAAAGTTACTTTTTCCAACCTGTTGGATGAACAGGTTATCTTTTCCAGGTCCACTGGAAACACTTGTAACTTTATGCCTTTGAGATTTGTGCACCATGGATATAAAGTTTTTTGTAGTGAAATTGTATCTACCTTTGTTGTTGTTGTTCAGTCGCTCAGTCCTCTCTGAGTCTGCAACCCTGTGTCTGTAGCCCACCAGGCTCCTCTGTCCCTGGGATTCTTCAGGCAAGAATACTGGAGTGGGCTGCCATTTCCTTCTCCAGGGGATCTTCCTGTCCCAGGGATCGAACCTGAGTCTCTAGCATTGCAGGTGGATTCTTCACTGTATGAGCCACCAGGGAAGTCCCATAGGTTAAGCCCTGTCCTTCTCAGCCTTTATTTATTGTTTATTGACGCTCGTCTTGGGCTCAGGCTGGTGGGAGAGACAGGCTGACAGTGAGAAGTGTCTCCAGGGTACACTGACTGCACTGGCCACGGAGTTGGTGGGGCTGAGCTCAGAGCAGCTGGGGCCGGGGCGGGGGAGAGAGTCAGTGAGGACGTGTCAGCGGAGCAAGGTGTGTGGGGTGAGTGGGAAGGTGATGGGTAGAAAGACAGGAGAGCCTGAGAAGCTGAGTGTGCTTGAACTGGAGAGAATAGGAATCAGAGCTGGACAACCAGGCTGGTCCATGTTGTCATGGTCCTCAGGTACCATGTTAAACACCTGCATTTTAGTCTGTCAGTCACAGGGAGCGCAAAGAGGTTTTTGAAGTGGGCAGGGCCCCTGGGGTTTGGGGACTGAGGCGCAATCACCGTATTTTCCAGTGCACCCTGCAGACAGGGTCTGAGTCTTGTGGGTCATCAGGACCCCCCCATCCACCCACAGCACCTCTCTCGTAACAGCACTCACTGACTGCTTACATGGCCTTAGGCCAGCTCACGATGAAACATTTCCCTCATGTGATGTCTCACCACGTGCCTGATGTTTTTCACCAGTTCTAGAGGGAAGAAAGGAAGAGGAGGGAGGAAGCCAGTTTGCATCCCAAGAACATGGTCGCTGTTGGGCAGTGGTTCTGTGCTGGAGTGTTTTCTGCATGGTCTGTTCATGTCTTCACAGGTGTGTCGTGCTCTCCGATCCCCTGAAGGACTCCTCCCGAACTCAGGAATCCTGGAATGCCTTCCTGACCAAACTCAGGACATTACTTCTTATGTCTTTTACAAAAAACCTAGGCAAGTTTGAGGATGACATGAGAACCTTGAGGGAGAAGAGGACGGAGCCAGGCTGGAGCTTCTGTGAATACTTCATGGTGCAGGTACCTGAGTGATTACAGAGAGTGAGACTGCTTCCTTCTCTTTCCCTCCCTCTTGATTCTTGTGAATAAGGCAGCTCTCTTACGGTCATTCATATGGACACAGCTTATAAGACCAAATGACACTGTAGTGCCCAGCTTCATTCTCCTGGCTTATTAAGGAAGATCGGAGATGGTCTCCTGAGTAATTCCTGTGTCAGCTGCCTCGCTGCTTCAGAGCTTGGCATCTAGCCTTTTACGAAATGACCTTGTCCTCAGAGCAGTTCTGGTTTTGTTAGTGTCTTGGGCCCCTGGTTGTCTACCATGGACCTGGCTTAGGCCGCGGAGCCCAGCACTGGTGATGACCCTGATGAGGAGATGTCTACTGCCTGCCTGGTGCTGAGTCCCAAGTATGTTTCCTCCATAGTTTTATAACTTTGGGTTCCAATGAAAGATTGTGTGAAGCTGGTTTCTTTATTCTAGCTTACAAAACTGTTTAGGTTTCCAAAAATTGTGGTCTATAATCAGTTCTCTTGTTTTTTAAGAGGAAGAGTGTGTTAAGTGAACAAAGTGATGTGAAACAGAGGAGCCTGGGGAAGGAGACCCTCCTTGCACTGCAGAGGGATAAGAGTGTTGCTGTTAGGGGCCTTGTTCTTTGTTCACGATGTTTTGCCTGGAAAAGCATGATTTTCATATTTCATAATTTTCATATTTAAATAGCACTTGTATATTAATTACTGAAGAAATACTGCACCTTGAACAAATAAAAGACCCTGATTAGAAATATTGAAGTTTGTCTCTTATTCTGATGCTCCTATCGTGGTGATATTTGGGTGATCTGGGTAACGTAAGGGAGTCTGAGCGTGTTCATAATTCCCTGTATGACTGACTGTGACAGAACTGTCAGATCGCCCTGTCTCTTTACCCTTCAGTCTTATTAAACTTATTTCCTAAGAGTAGTGACAAGAAAAGAGGAGAGTCCTAGTGAACACAGTGGTATTGGTTTAGAATCAGTGTGAACTCATGGTTGGATAACTGGATGGCTGGATAGATAGATTCAGAAATATTGATGTATGTGTGGGGGAGGGTTAATATGTGTGCATGTAAATATTGCTTTGCTCTCTCCTCTGATGGGGTCTGGAAAAAATGATGCCTCAGTAGCAGTGAGCAGACTTAGTGCTAAGATCTTGGTTTCTAAACTGCATTCTCCATTAAAAGTTGCCAGGGCTCCTTGTGGACATGATTGGTTCCAGGGCTAATTAGGGAAAGTACAATATTTTGTAGAAGCAGAAAGTAAGCAGGTGCTCAAGAAAAAGGTGAAGGTCTGTCAGACGAGCACACGCACCACCTCCAGGGGCCTCCTCACACCCAAAGCAGGAGCAGTGTGTGCCACACAATGAGTAATGACAGACCAGAGATTCACCTTCTGGGATAGAATTAGTATCCTTGTGTCTCCATAGATATAAATAAGTGGTGGGTTTAATAAGTAAATGAAGGAGAAGATTCCGCTGTTCCATAGAGCAGAATTCTAATTAGAGAGTGTGTGTCTGGGGAGGCAAGGGAAGTAGCAAGGATGAGAGGCTGAGCGCTCAGGCCTGGCACGTCACAGAGGGGCTCCAGGAGTCCTGCTGGCCTTCTCCTGCTTCTGTCTGTGCACGGTCATTAGCTTGATTTTCTTTTTCTTAGCATAAACATTATTCAGAATGCTGCTTGCTTTTCTCTGTTGTGATTTTTCATGGCTTCTTGTTTCAAAACATTGATTTATAATTTTGTGTTTTCCTTTTTAAACTTTTTTTGGGTGGCTAGGAGGAGCTTGCCTTTGTCTTTGAGATGCTGCAGCAGTTTGAAGACGCTCTGGTGCAGTACGATGAACTGGACGCCTTGTTTTCTCAGTATGTTGTCAACTTTGGTGCTGGGGGTGAGTAGTGAAGTTTTAGACACAAGTTATTTTCTCACCATAGCTTTCCCCACTTTTAACGAGTATGGAAGTGAAGTGAAGTCGCTCAGTCGTGTCCGACTCTTTGCGACCCCATGGACTGTAGCCTACCAGGCTCCTCCCTCCATGGGATTCTCCAGGCAAGAGTCCTGGAGTGGGTTGCCATTTCCTTCTCCAGGGCATCTTCCCGACCCAGAGATCGAACCTGGGTCTCCAGCATTCCAGGCAGATGCTTTAACCTCTGAGCCACCAGGGAAGCCCCAACTAGTATGGAAGCTGCTGTTATTTACCTAATGATTAAATCTTCTGTGTTTTTAAAAAAACAGATTATGCAGGATATAGTCCCATATATAGGGAATGAAATGAGAGTTAGGTGTTAGTCACACTTGTGGAAGAATCTTGAGGAATGAAAGTGTTGAAGGAGTTGTTTTCAGATATAAAGTGTCATTTCTACATATAAAGTGTCATTTCTACAGCTTGAGCTGTCTAGGGATGCTCCCGATTCTGTGCCTCCTTGCTAACATATTGTGGGGGATCTTTTTCTTTGGTTAAGAGGTTGTCTGTGTAATATTTCAGTGTTCACTACAGTGAGTCTTACATGACACCATTGTAAAGGGTGTTCATCTTTTTAACGATGTCTTAAAGTTTTCTAAAAATACGAAATTAGCACAGTGACCCATGTACAAAAAAAAAAGTTTGTAATTGTGCTCACTGTTCTTTGCTTGGTATTTATTTTGGTAGAAATGGCATCACATTATCATGACATTTGTCTGTAGCTTGTTCTTACTAGCAGTCCATCGCAGGCATCTCTTCAGGCTGATGGGTCAGGCGCTAAGCTGTTTGCGCAGTAGCTGCAGAGTGCTTCACAGTGTGGATTCCTTAGACTTGATGCAGCCACCCCTGGTGCTGGACATTTGGGTTGTCTCCGCTCTTGCTACCACAAGCAGTGCCATAATAGACATCTTTATCGAGGGTTCTTTTGAGAACCTTTGTCACGGTGTCTGAAGAGAGGCCTGATTCCCAGATGCCATTGTCGTGTCTACTAGGAGACCTGTAGGGAGTGAGGTGCAGGGGCCGCCCCCTGGCCTGTGGGCCCCGCCCTGGTTCTCAGAGTGATGCGATGTCACCCACTGAGGCCCACTTCCAGGCAGTTTTCATGCAGTTCAGCTTTGGATCTCTTAGTTTGCTGAGACACAGACAAAAGCATATAACTAAAGCAATTTACTAATTAGATTTTGAAAACTTAAAGGGAGTTAAATTACATTTCTTATATCTTTACATACCCATATTATACATATATATATGTGTGTATATATATGTGTGTGTGTGTCTCAAATAGCTTACATGTTTCTTACATTATATTTCACATAGTTTCTTTGTTCTCTCAGTTTTAAAATAAACCTGGGGCAATTTACAATCCAAAAGTAAGCCTGGACCAGCTTTTACAGTGAAATGATAAGGTAGTTCATTTTTGTTCATTCCTACACATATTTCTTGAGAGCCCTCCCTGTTCTAAATACAGTAGGGAACACAACAAAATTCCTTCTTTGATGGAGTTTACACGAAAGGGAGACATATGGAAAAACAAGTTTATGTCACCTAGAGTCAGGTAGTGAGGGTAGCAAGTGCAGGCTGGGCAGAAGATGCAGGTGTCGGGGAGGGTGGCGGTAAGGCTGGTTAGTGTCAGATGGGGGCCTAAGAGGTCCTCCGAGAGAGGCCTGACCAAACGGGGGAGCAGGAAAGTGCTGGGGGTGGGGCCCCAGCGGAGGGATCTGCTGAGGAAGGGCCTGACGGCTGGGGGGACCCCTCACTTCATGGGCAGTGAGCCGCTGAGTCTCAGCTCAGGTCAGTGAGGGACGCTGTTGGCGTTGCTGGCCCTGCAGCCGTGAAGCAGTGCCACCGTGCCCGTGTAGATGTGGACGTCCAGGGAGGAGGCTGAGAGAGAAAGGTAGATTAAAAAGGTTTTTTCCATTAGATTGAATGACCCTGTTATTGTAGACGCTTGTGTTTAATTTAAAACCATATTTGGGTCTTTGGGCTGTTAGAATCGGGGAGCCTTGTTGGAAATCTCTGACCGTTAGAGGAGGTTCCCTCTGCTTCCCACTGCTACGTCTTCCTCGTGCCTGCAGGCCCTTCCTTTGGGAGCTGGACTCAGGTGTTGACAGGGTTGAGTGGCAGGCAGGCAGGAGGCTTAAACATGTCAGGAAGAGTGTGGAGATGAAAGAAGATAAAGACTGTCCAGTGGCCAGGCTGCTCCCCCGCACACGGTAGGGAGGAACCCGATAGGACGCTCCCGCCTGGGCCTCCTGCCTCCTCCCGGGTGACTGACGGTGGAGCCTGAGGTGTCCCCGACCCTCGGCCTGGTGGCTTGCTCACATCCTGGCTTGTTCACGACCTTCAGGGCCTGGAATGACGTTGTGCCTTGTGGCCTCCGTCCTGTCCCCCGATGCCAGCTGCCGAGTGGGTGTCCTTGTAGTGAGCACCCTGTCCTATGTCCCTTGCTGGGTTCCCCACAGCCTCAAGGGGGTGCTGGTGCTTCGGGCCGAACAACAGTTGAGCCACCCGTCGGTCCCCTAGGGCTCACGGTCCCACACAGTGAGATGAAGGAATCTTCAGTCAGCGCCTTTCACGATGTGTGTTTGTTTAGATGGTGCCAACTGGCTGACTTTTTTCTGCCAGCCGGTGAAGAGCTGGAATGGATTGATCCTCCGAAAGCCCATAGATATGGAGAAGCGCGAATTGATACAGAGGCAAGAAGCCACCCTGTTAGATCTGCGCAGTTACCTGTTCTCTCGCCAGTGCACCCTGCTCCTCTTCCTGCAGAGGCCGTGGGAGGTGGCTCAGCGCGCCCTAGAACTGCTGCACAGCTGTGTGCAGGAGCTGAAGCTCTTGGAAGTGAGTCGTCTCTTTTCCCCATTTACCCGCTTCCTGACTGTTGGCGTAGAAACCGATTAAGTAATTGCTAGAAAATACAACTTCTGCTCTCAACACAGTGCAGTTCACACTGGCCCACAGCGAGCCTCCTAGATCAGTTTCTCAGTATAATTTTTACGGTAAGCCTGGCTTGCTCTGTGGGAGCTGGGCCTCACTGATCGAGATCACTCACCTGGGGGACACGCAGAACCAGGTTTCGCAGGTAGTGATTGTTTCTTTCAGAACTGTCCTTCCAGATACATGAATTTGCACACGAGCACGCCGGTAACAATGTGAGTGACACACAGCACACTGTGCACGTTAATCAGTAGCTCACAGTTTAATGGAGGTACGTTACACACACACGTGTGCAGGCGTGTATGAAGGAACACAGTTAGCTTGAAGGTGTTCATTTGTAGTGAAACACTTGTTTTTCTAAATTAGTATCCCGGGGACTCTGGACTCTTTTCCTGCCCATAGCATTGTAAACATTTTAGTGAGATAGGGGAGCTCTAATGACTGTCCGGTCCGGGGGTTCTCACCTTTTTTTGTTTTAGTGACCTCTTTTCATGGGAAACTGCACATATACACACTCCAGATGTTACATACCCTTTCAGAGGATTCTTAGGCACCCACTCCCACTCCCTGGTTAGGAACTGAGAGGGTGGTCTAATTCCATTTTATAAAGGAGGAAAGTGGGTGTGGGAATGGTTAGGTGACTTACAGGTAACATTATTAACTCGTCACAGACTCAGATCCTCCCGGCAGGCTGCAGTCCTTTCTGTTGGGCTCCACACCAGGGCTCTGGGGGCACAGTTAATGAAGACCCAGGGCAGTGGTGGTAGGGGTAGTTTTCATATCATAGACATTTCTGTTCTGTGTTCCCTAAAAAGCTAAATAACAGACTCAATAAGGTAAACTGTTTTCCTAATTTCTAAAGAAGAGATGCCTAGCCTAGCTGAGTCACAAACTTGAGAATTTAGGACTTTGTATCAAATTATTTTTCTTCTTTGGACATCTAATCAAGCACATGAGAAAGAACGCTCCCACCCTGAGGTGGTGTTCCTGTGGCCACCTGTCCCCGAGGAGGTCGAGATAGTCTCCTTTGGCTGTCCCACTCTAGCTGTGCAGACTCCGGGGCTGAGGGGTTGCCTCATTAACGGGACAGGGCCGCCTGTGTTCGTGGGGCCTGGAGATTTACTAACTGAGAGATTTCCTCTTGTTAGTGGATCAGGGGAAAACATGGGAGTATATTAAGAGCCCAAGCAGTCCAGCCTTGGTACCTTCAAATTAGGGTCACCCAGAAGGGCTTTTTAGGACTTAGTGATGGTGTTCTCACTGGAGAGGGCATGTGGGGCGTCAGGCACAGAACTCCTCTCGCTACTTTCTCATCTGAGATTCTCTCTCTAGGTTGTTTTGGGAGCTGGGGGTGGTCCTTATATCTTAAGGAAGTTTTGTGGTTGGCAATAAAGCAGATAAGTTTTATTCTTAGAATTTCTTTAAATTTTTATAGAGACAATGAAAATTCAAGACTCAAAATTATTTATTTTTTCTGCATATTTGATTCCACTCTCAAAACTAGAACTCATTTCCTGTGTCTGCCAGCTTTCTTTCTGGTGATTGCTGTTGACAGTCATGTCCATGGCCAGAGGCCAGCATAGAGCCTTGGGTTCCCCCACACAGAGCTGGGCAGAACTGCCACTGCAGAGGCAGTCCTCAGGCAGCTTGCAGGTTGGGCCAGTATGTGGTGATTCTAGGGTTAGGTTTGGTCATTTGTCCTTTTTAAGCCAAAAGCGTATGTATTGCAACCATTTTGTACATTTCTTACTGTGATGTTTCTTTTGCAGAAAATACCTGTGTTTGCCCTTTGTGGTTTGTAAAGCAAGTCGTGGTGACTTCCTTGTTGGTGCATCAGTTGATTTATAGTATCTTCTCTGAGAATAGGGGACGCTGAGGTGGCCAGATGCCACCTCTGTGGTGCGGCCTGGGGTCATCACCCGCGGCGGTGCCTGTTGAAGCAGGGGGTCAGCTCCCAGCTTGGCAGTGTGTGAATGTGGAAAGGGCGCCTGCCCACAGCGCTGCTGGCGTCAGGAGCAATAGCCGTAAGGTTGCCCCAGGTCTGTGGGGGCTCAGATGACTCCGTCACAGAGTATCTCTTTGTTGTCTAAACGTTTAACCCCCACCCCCACCCGTTTACCAAAAGTCTAGTGTGTTCTCTGCATAAATTTGGAAAATACAGACAGATCTGCGGAAGAAAATGTCATGGCTTATTCTAAAGTAAGAGGCTCTCTCTTTGGTCTGTGGCCTTTCTGTGTGTAGAAGGACTGTTGGACTTTGGGATTGTTCAGCAGTGTCTGCCATTGCAGGAGTGTGTATCCTTGTCCGTCACCCTTATTCAGTGCATTCACACGTAGGATGGCTAGTTCAAGACTGCACTTGTCTTTAATGCTTTTAGTGTACATCATCAAATTGCCTTCTAGAAAGATTGTCCCATTTTTAGTTACACTCGTAATACTCTTTTCCTGCATCTTTGGTAGAAAAAAAGTAATATGTGTATATATTTTCATCTTTACCAGATTGGTAAGTGAGAACAATATAAGGAGGATATTTTCTAGAATGTCATTTTATGTTTGTTACAATGACTACCCAAAGGATTTCTGTGTTAATGTGTTTTTCTCGGTACTGGCTTGTCTTTTATCAGCATAGGTTCTGATTATGTTCACAGACAGGGCTGGCCAAGAGGGATCAGGACTCTTCAGGATCTAGAGCCTGGCCAGCGCTGTGCGTGCGTGAGAGGCCCACGCCCAGACTGTGTGTGGGAGAAGCTGCAGGCTGACCAGGATGGACAAGGCCTGCCATCCAGGCCTGCCAGCTGACGTTGGCATTCCTGGGTTCCGGCCCCATGGAGGACAGAGCAGAGGCTTTGCAGAGGAGCGAACCTCAGGGTCCTCGAGTACTTGCTCATCATGTGACCTTGAGCCCAGAGGGAGAACCCGAACTGTGAGAGGAGTGGGAGTGGACGGAGCAGGAGGCAACCCGGGAAGGCGCTGATGTCGATAAGAGCCGATGAGCCTCGGGAAGAGGGAGAAAGGGTTAGAGAAGGAGCTGCCCAGCACTCAGGAAGCAGCTGACTACACACAGTGGTGAGGGGAGAGAGGAACAGACGAGCCCTGCTTGACCTCGAGAAACCCACAGTTTGTGCACAGAGCCAGCCGTGAGAGTGGGCTGTCAGAGCGCAGAGCTGCCGGCCATCAGAGCAAGCTAGGTGGGGTGGGTGGGTGGGTGTGGAATCGAGGAGAGAGGGGCAGCTTGCGTGGGCACATGGACACTGCCTGACGTGTCTGGGGGTGGGGGTCAAGAGGTGGTCTTGTGTGAGCTGGGTTTTAAAGTTTCATTCATTCAGCAGTTACTCGTTGAGCACCTGTTTTGTGCTAGCCAGGCACTCACTCTAGGAGCTGTGTTTTTAGCAGCGAGCACGACAGACCAACATCACCCCTCCTCACCCCGTGAGCTGAGTCCGGACCCACCAGGTGGACATGGCCTGGGTGGCGGGCAGAGAGAGTGAGTTCCAGGCAGAGAACTCACTGTTGAGAAGGAACTCTTGAGGAGCTTAGTCTTGGTAGAACTTAGGGCTGAGGCAGGACATGGAGGTGAGGCTCCAGAGGTCTTGGAAGCCAGGTTTGAAAGCATACATCACCTTGAGAGTGGGCTTTTAGTCTACAGCTAGTGGGGAGCCACCCTTGGGTTGAAAGCTGGGGTGCTGTGAGAGGTGAGGGCAGAGAGAGGCTCCGGTTAGGAGGAGATGCGGAGAAGAGTTGGAGACTCGGCCGAGACCTGGGGAGAAACGTGAGGCAGAGCAAAGGCACTGGGGTAGACTTTGAATAAATGGAATATAAATGGATTCAGTGAATAAATGGGTCTGAGTCAACTGAATCTCATACCACCCACAAATAATTATTATTTTATGAAAGGTAAAGCAAGATTTCTAAAAGATAATGTGGGAAAGTATCTTTATGACCTTGAGATTAGCAAATGTTGCTTAAGTAGGACAAAAAGGCTTTGGCCAGGAGGGAAGAGTGTGGAAAATGGGCAGCCTGGAAATCAGAGCCTCTCATCATCAATCAGCACCACGGAGGGGGTGTGACAGGGTGGCCAGGAGGGGACAAAGGTCCATAGGCTGTATAGTTAAGAAGGACTCTTACCCAGAGTATGGGAAGAACCCCTACAAATCAGCTTAAAAGACTGAAAAATTAATACAGAGTAGGCAAATGAAGATATCCAGTTGGCTAGTAAGCAGATGAAAAGGTGCTCAGTCTGATTTATTATAGAGAAATGCAAACTAAAGTAACAGTGAAATCTACCCCCACCCCCCCCGCCGCCAAGTGGCTAAAGTGGAAGGGCTTGATCAGTGTTGGTGAGAGCAGGGAGCACCTGGAGTTCTTTCCTTGGCAAGAAGAGTAGGAATGGGCACCCATCTTAGGAAAGCTGTTTGGCAGCATCTGCTGGAGCCAAATCTGTGCTGCCTGTGAGCCAGTGATTTGTTCCTGCTCTGTCCAGGAGGCAGTGCAGGGACGCTCGTGGTGGCCTTACCGTAACTACCAAACCCTGGAAATAACCCAAATGTCCATCCTGTATGAGGGAGGCAGTCACTGCTGTCTGTGTGGACAGCAGACAGGTGTGGCGGCAGAAATCAATGAACTTGGAGTGGCCGAGGCTGTGGATACAGAGTCGAGCTGGAGGACTCAGACCCAAGACGTGCCTGCGTGTTGATCTCGTGTGTACGAGTTCACGAGGAGGCACCAGTGGCGTGTTGGGAGGTGTGTCTTGGGCATGGCCCCATTGTGGTCCATATGGTTTTCAGCATTTGCATTATGTTTTAAAACATACGTTTAGAAAAGACAAAAGAATGTCTTTAATTTTATGCTTGGAAAATGGTCAGACAGCTCTTGCCATGACCAATAATACTGATATCAGAAAAGGAGAGAGGTTTGAAGAAAGGTAAAGAATGTTTATGAAGAAATTAATTTTAAAAAGTCTGTTGTTCACAGAGGAGTTTATCCAGAGGGCCCCTGAAGGCACTCAGTATCTTTCTCGTTAGGGTGCATGAAGTGTCCAGATGGCGAGAATGCCGCTGGGCTCCAGGTGGACTGGCGGAGCCTTGAGCTTGCTTAGAGCTTGTCCCTTGTGGGAGACAGGGCTTGCTCTTTGTCAGGCGTGGGGCACTGGGGTGGGTGGCCGTCAGTGGAACTCAGCCTGCCACTGTCTAAAGGTATGTGGCTTTTGGGTGAGACCCCTGTGGGCCATTGGTACTCCTCAGCCTCACCCCCTGTGGAGCACCGCAGTTCGACTCGGGGGGGTATGTGCCTTGGTCAGGGTCCCTGAGCTGCATCCTACCAGCCAGCTCTCCGCATCCCTTTGAGGTTGGTCCCTTGTCTGGACAAGAGAGTCATACTACTTTATCACCTTATGAAAGTTGCTTCTGATCAAGTAGTTGGTCTCATTTTCAAAGACTGGGCAATTGAGCACGTGTGGGAGCGTTTGATAGCGTTCTCTGGGTCTTTCCAGCTGGTGCCAGGTCCTTCCGTGTATGCTCAGGGTGTGTGGAAGTCTGTCTTACAGGAGTTGGTTTCGTCAGCTTGTGCAGCTCCTCCCCTGTCAGCTGATGTGGTATCACTTCTTAGTCCCCACTGTGACTAGGACCAACTGGTGGGTCTCACCAGAGCTGGGGCCCCAGCTGTGAGACACCTCGTGACGTCAGTGCCCCCGAAAAGGCAGTCTGCACTGCCAGGTGTGGGCGTGAAGGTGCTGTCAATTGTGAGACACTCCTGTTTCAAAGACCCTGAAGTGTAGAGGAAAGCCCACCTTAGAACCGATCACATACAGTAGATACTTCTGAATATCTGACAGTGTAGTGTTTATTATATCCCCAAGCAACAGGTGTCCATTTTTACAAACATAATTACACCTAAAAAGTTAATAGCCGTTCTCAAATGCCATCAAATATCTACCTAGTACTCAGGTTTCTATGCTGACGCACAATCTGAAGTGTTTCCCATTGGTCCCCTGAGGTCTCAGCGTCCCACCTTCACAGTGTGTGTGCTTTAGACTGAGAAGCGACCAGTGTCCAAACCTGGAGTACGTGCTGACAGTCGGCTTTCTTGCAGGCATCTTTAATAAGCTTTTGAGTACATTGCTGAGATCAAACCCCTGCTGAGGCCATCCATAGCATCGGGAGTGTGAGCCACCGAGCGCTTTTGGGCACAGACGGCCCTTCCTCCTGTAGCTGAGCCACTGCCCTTGTCGTTAGGCCCCTTTCTCTTACCTGTGGTTGTGCAGAGTCTTGGTGGCTGACGGGAGGGGCTTTCCCGGGCGCCCTCCTCACTGCCCGCGCCTGTGCCCCCAGGTCTCCGTGCCGCCCGGTGCCCTGGACTGCTGGGTGTTCCTGAGCTGCCTGGAGGTGCTGCAGAGGATAGAAGGATGCTGTGACCGGGCACAGATAGACTCGAACATTGCCCACACCGTGGGCTTGTGGAGCTACGCCACGGAGAAGGTAGCTGCAGGGTGCAGAGGGAGCCTGTCTGGGCTGTGCCCCCGGGGTGGGGATGGAGTTCGCTGTTGGGGAAGTGCTGCACACGCGGTCCCTCCTTTGGCTCTGGCTGCTTCAGGCACGTCCAGTAGCAACATGGACGCGGTGGGTCCCTGCCAGTGTCTGACTCCAGTAGACGTCAGACACTTGCTGTGCTCGTGCTAAAGGTGGACTTCTGCACCAGGAATGAGGGTGGTGGAGACAAAGAGGGTGAGCGTGAAACCCGTGCAGAAATCAAATGAGCACAGTGGTCCCGGGTGGCAGCAGGAAAGCTTGGTGGCGGTGCAGAGTGGGGGCCTTGCAGCTTGGGAATGACCAGTCAGAGGCACTCCCGGGATGATCGTGTAGAAGGCTTCAGTTTGAAAGGATCATAGCAAGATGTCTTTTTATATCCAGATAAGAATCTTTTGGGTAGGAAAGCTAAATTTCTTACATTTAGATGGATGATAACTTTAAATTTGTAAATTCTCTACTGGTTCTTATAGCAGATTAATTGATATTTGGGATCTGTCTCAACAGCTGAAGTCCCTGGGCTATCTGTGTGGACTTGTGTCAGAAAAGGGACCTAACTCAGAGGACCTCAACAGGACCGTGGATCTTTTGGCGGGTTTGGGAGCCGAGCGGCCCGAGACAGGTACTTTTTGAAATGTACCCAAAAGCACCAAGAACGTGGGCTTTGCTTGGCACATATAACTCAGATTCTGGCAATAGAACTACTCACCATTTGGGACATTACACTCATTATTAGCTGACCAGATTAAGACACGGGATATTTTACCCTTTAATCACATAAAGAGAAGTCAGAAATAGTTTAAGAAAGTATAAGGGTTCTTAAAACTGTGTCCGAGTTTCTGGTAGGCTTATATTGAGCTGGTCAGGACTTTGTACAGCCCTCATGAAGTTTAAATGCACCAATCTCCCCCCAGTTACAGGTGATTTATTTTTCTGATAATATGGCCAAACAAGTCCTTTATTGAGTCAATCGCTCCTGGGTGATAGAGCACTTTGAAAGGAGCATTGCTGATCCTTCTAGCGTAATGGTGAGTGCGAGTTAGCAGGGCTGGTGCTGACCGAAGCGCACCTGGTGACCTGAGGGGACCCCGCTGGCTTGGATCAGTTCCTCAGGGGGAGCACGTGATGTGTGTGTTGCTCTGTTTCAACCTGAGACCACTTCACAGCATTCGGAAAGTAATTCAGTTCATCGTAGGATTTGTAGTACACGCTTAACGACTTCTAGCCTCAGTTAAAGATAAAAGCATTGCACAAAGTGTTTAGACTCTTTCATGAGTATATTAACTGGACAAGAACGCGAGGAGTAGTGTGGTTTCAGCTGGCATGGGTGTGTTGGTAGTTTCCGCAAGCATCAGACAAAGTCCTGTACCTGTGACATTTGAGGCTGAACATAAAGTCATGACTGGATGTAATGAAGATGAATAAGGATTCTTACTTCTTTCTGTTTAAGCCAACACAGCTCAGAGTCCTTATAAGAAACTCAAAGAAGCGTTATCATCAGTAGAAGCTTTTGAAAAGCACTACTTAGTAAGTATTTCAAGTATTCCCTGTCCACTGGTGGCAGAGGGCCTGTCTCTGAGACTTTGCTGCCTTTGTAGCATTTCGGATTGGGAGTGAGCTGGTGTCGCGGACCTCCTCCTTGCTGGCCTGTTAAGTTTCCTCAGTTTCCTAGGGAGTTGTGGATGCACCTGGAGTAGGTGGTGGGTCAGTATCCAAAGTGCCATAATTTGGCATAGAAGCATCCTTGGATATTTATTGTTCTGTTCCCCATGGGATTGCTCATTCAGTAGAGCAAAAATTGTAAGAAATGCTGCTGCTGCTGCTGCTGCTGCTGCTGCTAAGTCACTTCAGTCGTGTCCGACTCTGTGCGACCCCATAGACGGCAGCCCACCAGGCTCCCCTGTCCCTGGGATTCTCCAGGCAAGAACACTGGAGTCGGTTGCCATTTCCTTCTCCAGTGCATGAAAGTGAAAAGTGAAAGTGAAGGCACTCAGTCATGTCCGACCTTCAGCGACCCCATGGACTGCAGCCTTCCAGGCTCCTCCATCCATGAGATTTTCCAGGCAAGAGTACTGGAGTGGGGTGCCATAAGGCTAGTGATTGATATTCTGTATACAGAGGAACAGTTTGAACCTGAACAGGGCTTATTGTACTTGGTTTTAAAGGACTTAAATGTATGGCAAAATCAATACGGTATTATAAAGTAAAAATAAAAAAAAAAAAAGATCAATTAGTAAAAAAATAAATAAATAAATTTGGGCAGTCTTAGAAAGCAGTGCAGTAGAAGTTCAGTGGACCACCTGTGTTCCCAAGTCACGGTTAATTGAAGAGCATCTGACTGTTGCCTCTGAAAAAACGCTAAAAATGTTACCTGCATGTGGAAAATACACTGAAAAAAATTTTTCTATGTCTGCTGAGTTTATGTTTCTTTCCTTATTATGCTTCATAGTTCATATACAAGTTGATGACTTTGCATAAATCACTGTTTTGTAAAAACGCAAATAATAGAAAAAGATCCAGAGTAAAAAATTGTTATATTAATAAAGAAGCCTTTTGCTTCAGCTTTGGGTAAATGAATGTCGGGTCTGTATAGCATTAAGTTTGAAGTACAGAGTTACTCGGTCTTTGCTTTTCCACAGGACTTGTCCCACGCCACCATCGAAATGTTCACGAGTATCGGGAGGATTCGATCTGCTAAGCTTGTTGGAAAGGATCTGGCAGAGTTTTACATGTAATTGATTTTGAACTTTTCTCTGAATTTCAGACATCTCCTATGTGTAGTAAGAGGTTTGTTATGTAGGAGTTAATATGAAGTGTACCTAACTTTGTAGAATGAAAATGTAAACTGTTAACCAAACATCATCGTTTTTTTAGACGATTCCTTCTGAATACCAGAGTTTAGTTTATTAACCATAGTAATTGTTACTGATCTTTGTGTTTCTTTAATTAGTTTGGTGAACTGTTACATAAATGTTACACGTATGTAGATACTGTGTGCCCTGTTGTATGCAGTATATGGTGTGTGTGCTACATCATTTTCCCCGGTTGCTCGTGAGTGTCCCCTGAGGTCAGTGACGTGGGGTACATGCGTGTGTCACCTCCACGAGAGAGGGCTGAGCTGTGAGTGCCCGGGAGCCGGAGTGCACAGAGACGGTGAACATTTCTCCTCTGGCTCCAGCTTCCGAGGATTCCAGAGAAAAGACTCAAAACCTGGTATATTTCATATTTATTTGGTAAATAGCCTATCGAAGAGAAGAACCCTGGCTGGCAATGCAGCTGCTAATTCAAAGCACTGGAAAAGATACAAGTTATGAGGGAAAAGATGGTTGTTTTCTCAAAAGAAATATGTGTTTGAAGTGGTATCTGGATATATACAGCTTGTCATTTTATTAGATGAAACAGGAAAGAATAGTTTATTGTAACTGGTTGAGTAGGCAGGGAAGGGGTTAGTAGATCATCTAAGGGAATGTCCTGATCTTTTAGGTGTGGTTGGAGCAGCCAGCAGTCACAGAGCTGAGGTGGGGTCTCTTGAGTCTCCGTCTGGTGTACTGAGGAGTGAGTTATTATTGGTTAGTGGAACAGAGAAGCCATGTCCTCAGATGCTATGAGCTCAGCCTCCTGAGGCTGGCACTGCGGTGGGGTGACGCTGGCCTGCTAACGGGAGACTTGGGTCCTGGTTCTGGTGTCACCATGGACTAGCCAGCTGGGTGACCCTCGGTCTGCGTCTCTGGGGGCTGGGTGGCAGTGGTCTCCCATCCTGCACTACAGTGTACAAATCATTGGCTGGAGATACTAACTGAAGAAGTATGGAAGGTTCTGGACCCTTTAAATGACAGGATGAGAGAGGACCAGAAAAGTCTAGAAAAACTGGCATATGTAATTTGATAGGCTTGAAATTTGAGAATTTGGGAATTCTTACTGTTTCAGAGTAAGGTCCTGAGGACTAAGATGTTTTCCCAGGATGCCAGGAGAGCAGATGCTTGTTCATTGTTGGCCTTTATCCTGCAAGATCAGCAGTCCCAAGCCCTCTGGGAAAGGCCAGAGCATCCGTGCTGTCACGGAAGCTCGGGCAAGCTTCATTAATTGTATTTTAAACTTTGGTTTGTTCTGACTATCTTGAGGTTTAAATTAGGCCTGGGAAGATGTTCTTTTGTGTGATATGTGTTGCTATTTAAATCCTTCATGCTGCTACTGCTGCTAAGTCGTTTCAGTTGTGTCCAGCTCTAAATCCTTCATAGTTCTCTGTAAATCTTTGAAACCTGCTCAGAGCATTGGCCTGCATTTCGGAGCTGGCCCAAGCTCCCACTGATTGGTCCATGGAAACCACTCTGTTCTGGTCTGTCTTCAGGAGCTAGGGTGGCTCCAAGCCCAGGTTTCTAGCTTCCTCCATACCTGCTGCTGTGCCGGTGGGCAGATCCTTCCCCTTCCTTCATGCTTGGTGGCGCAGCAGCTTGAAGTCATAAGTGATGCCCTCACACTCTTTGCTAGAGACTGAACTCTGAAGGCCCTTCAGCTAGTGTAGGATGCTGGACACACAGCGTGTGTGGGGTTACCAGCCTGGCACGTTTCTCGGATCTGGTTGTGTGTTCCTGATTTTGTGTTCTCTCTCACCTCGGGGGCTGGGTGGGGGGCAGTGGTCAGAAGAGGACTCTGGATGGCACCAGTGTCGTGGTGTCGCCGAGATCACCAAGGGTGGGGAGCAAGCCATGAAAGGTCTGAGTTTGTTGATTATCGTGACCCATTGTGAAAGCTTCTGTTTGTTGATTTGCAAGGAGGAAGAAGTCTCCTCAGAAGGCAGAGATGTACCTTCAAGGAGCCTTGAAAAATTACCTGGCTGAGGGCTGGGCGTTGCCAATCACACACACAAGGAAGCAGCTCGCTGAATGTCAGAAACGCCTTGGACAGATTGAGAAGTATCCTTTAAGTCGATTACATTCACGGAATAGGAGCATTACTGTCTGTACAGCAGCAGTGCCCACAGTTGCAAGTCCATAGGTGCCTGGTAATTAGGAGAGGGAAGCCTGCCTTGACGTGTGCTGGTCAGGTGTCTGCCTGCCTGACTTCTGCGCCAGTCCCGAGGGCCCTGGAGGAAGGGGCACGCCTGCCGGCTGCACCCCCGGGACTGGGGGCTGTGTGTGTGGCGCCCCACTACACGGCCCTCTCCGGCCCCTTGACTCTGCACCCAGCTACCTTCAGATCAGCAGCCTCCTGGCCAGCGACCAGCACCTGACCACGGACGAGCGAGAGTACTTCTGCAGAGAGATCCTCAGCTTCGCCAGCCAGCAGACGAACAGCCCAGGTGAGACTCATTTCTGAAACTTTGTTGCAGGAACATCCCTGGTGGTCCAGTGGTTAAGACTTCACCTTCCAGTGCAGGGGCTTTGGGTTCAGTCTTGATACGGGAAGTTAAGATCTCACGTGGCAGCCAGAAAACCCAAACCTTAAAACAGAAGCAATGTTGTAACAAATTCAATAAAGGCTTAAAAAAACTTTATTGTGAAAAATGTCAAATACCCTAGAAAAGCAAAAAGGATAGCACTGTATGTAATAGCTGATGTATACTGACCGCCTCGATGCCGCAGTTGCTAACATTTTGCTGTGTAGCACCCATGTGTCTCTATCTTCCTACTTTTTTCTTTTTGCTGAACTTCAGAGCTGCTCCAGACCACAAGGGCCACTTCACTTTGGGACAGTGTCGCGTCTTCTGAAAACGAGTGGTCCCCTAAACTCCCTGCCCACAGAAGGATGGTGTTATGGCTCGGGCTTCCACTTAGCCCTCTTCAGGTCTCCCTCGTTGTCTCAAACAGTGTTTTTACGATTATTTCATATTAAAAATCACCGGCCTGTACTAGTCCAATCAGGGATCACATACTGCATTTGATTGTTACATCTCAATTCTCCTTTACCATCTTCCCATCTTTTTTTTCCAGACACTGACCTTTTGAAATATAAGTTTTACTGAGATAGAATTCACATATCATGTCATGCCCCATTTGCAGTGTGTAGCCTGGTGGTTTTTAGTTTAGTCACAGGTATGTGCAGCCATCACCACCGTGAAGTTTAGAACACTTTTTCCCTCAAAAGCAGCCCGCCCCGTGCGCATTTCCTCCCAGCCTTCGCCCACCCCCACCTTCTCTCACACCCCCACCCGCCAAGTTCCTGGGAGTCGCCAAACTGCCTTCCGTCTCTGAGGATACGTGTTACGGGTATTTCACGTAAATGGAACCACACAGTGTGTGTTTTTTTTGTGACCAGCTTATTTTACACAGCACTCTTTCAGGATTCGCCTGTGTTGCCGCGTGTGTCAGCGTTTCATTCCCTTTCGTGGCTGAATAATATCCCATTGGGTGGATGGACCACACTCATCCCGTCAGCAGTTGTGGGTTGTAAGACACTGACTTTAGAAAGTCGGGCCAGGTGTCTCATAGACCATCTCACCTTCTGAAGTTTGTTGTTTCCTTGTGGGCATGTCCAACAGGACAGTAGATTGGAAAGACTTTGCTTCTGAGCATTTTAGCAAATATACTCTATACACATCGCTGTGTGGTAAGATTAGGTTTATGGTAATATCGAGCTTCTCACATTAGGTTCATCACCATGAGGGTTTATCTTAAACAGTCACTGTCTCCGTCATTGTGTCTCGGCGGCCATGCCAAGATGCCACAGACCGAGTGAGTGGCTTCAGGAGGCGGACCGCCGAGGGCCCACGCCCTCTCGGCTGGCTCCTGACGAGGCCTCCGCTCTCCTTGACTCGTCCTTTCATGACCGGGGGTGTAGGAGGAGAGACGAGACAGGAGAGAGACAGACAGATTCAGTGACAGACAGGGCGCTCTGGTGCATCCTTCTGTAAGGGCATGACCATGTCTGACCTCACCCAACCCTAATTTACTCCCCCCGGGGAGCCACTTCCAGTCGCCATCACCCTGCGGGGATCACATGCTGTCCACAGCCCTTGCTGACCGCTGGGAAGTCAGTGTGTCCAGAGGTTTTGGCCTCTGGTTGATGTGGTCCTTGACTGCTGGTGCGCGCCCCTCACACACAGCCATCTGGAGGTTCTCAGGGCCAGCGTGGTGTTGGTCTGTGCGTTTGTTTCTTCAGGGTGCCCATATTGGCATCACAGGGCTGTGTGGCACGTCTCCAGTGTGTGAGACCGTGGACTTCCACTTTTCCACCGTTCCGTGGCCTCTCCGTGAAGAAACTCTGCTGTGCTTGTCCCTGTCTTGTGGTTTTATACCGTCAATCTCAGCACAGCCTTCAGTTACTGGGTGTTTATAAACACCTCCTGGTCAGTCCAGCGGCCTGGTGTGTTCTCTCGACGCACAGTGCTGGTGGAGGGTGCAGTGGATTTGCCCCTTTGGTGCCCGAGGGCTGGGACTCGCTGCCCTCCCTACTCCCCGCATCCTTGGCTGAGCTCCCAGGGTGGCACACACTTGGGCTTATTTATTTCCAGATATAGGGGAAAACTCAGGCGTCTTCACTAGAGAACTTCTTGTGTGGGTGGGAGGATGGTGGACTTCCTGAAACAGCTCTGGGACTTGGACTTACAAATCTCATTTTGAAATTGAGGAGTTAGTTGACCTGTATTTACCTTGGGTTTGCCAAAACGGGAGTGAGAAACCTTAAATTTTTTCAGGTTTTATGATTCCCAGGAGGTATCTTTGCATGTGCTCCTGTTCTGCTTTTTACAAAGTAACTGCTTTTGACAGAGTAACTCCTTTTGGTGTGTGAAGGTGGCGTGGGGTTGGGATGGTCCAAACTGTCTCTGTCCCCCGTCACTGCTTCCAGCCGGCGCGACTCTGAGCCTCGGACAGCGTGACTGGGGAGTGAAACGTGTACTGTGCGTCCACAGGTCACAGGGTCGCCCTCCCCATGCACTCCTTCGCACAGCTGCGCGCTCTCCGCTTCACCCCTGCCAACGCCGTGGTCCACGTGGGTGGCATCCTGTCTGTGGAGATAACTGTGTGCAGTCGGATGCCCATGCCCATCCACGTAGAGCAGATCGCCATCCACGTCCACTTCAGCATCGAGAAGAATAGTTACCGGAAGACTGCCGAGTGGCTCACCAAGCACAAGACAGCCAACGGGGTTATTAGCTTCCCGGCGGAGGCCTCACCCTTCCCCGTGTCCCAGAGCAGCCTCCCCGCGCTGGAGCTGTACGAGATGTTTGAGAGGAGTCCTTCTGACAACTCCTTGAACACCACAGGGATCATATGCAAGAACGTCCACATGCTCCTGCGGAGGCAGGAGAGCGGCACGTCTCTGGAGGCGTCCTCGGGCCTGGCTCTGGAGGACGGGGCCCATGTGCTGAGGTGTGCCGGCGTGACCCTGCAGCCGGGGCCCAACACCATCGTGTTCAGGACGCAGGTATGTGCCGAGCAGGAGCTGACTTTGGGGCGGTCAGAATGGTGGTGCTTGCAAGCACCATCTGGAGAAGCTGAGCGTCCAGTGGTGGCCTCTGCTCTGTTAGCCTGGCTCTGGTTTACCCTTACAGAAAAATAGATTGGTGTTTTGAAAAAAATAATCTATATTTGCATAGTTGTAAGGCAGTCGATGAGTTGTGCATAAACTTCTTAATGTAGATGATTATTTGTGTTTTCAATGGATTTAGACTTTTTCCCTTTATATTAAGAGGATGTTTCAAAGAGGCAGCACTTTCATGTGGAACTTTCTTTTCCTTTTGTGGCCGCTCAGATGCATGTCAGAACAGTCTCTTCCGTCTGCTCGATATGAATCTCCCCCCACCCCGCCAACCAGCGCAGCGCGTTCTGTTAGTGTCTCTGAGCCTGCACAGAGGCTAGGTTGGTGGAAAGTACCGCTGTTTGCCACGTGTGTTTTCAGTCTAGTCCTGGAGCAAGTCTTAAATTTCATGCTCCGTGTCTCCACTGACTACCTTTTCCAGAAGAGAATGCCACAGATAGAGCTTGTTAAATTGAGAAAGCACTGTTAGAAGCGTCAAGTCAAACTTAACCGTCAGTTACTCACCCAGATCTCAACGAGGAGATTCTGAGGGATCTTTTGAAGAGCCCGAATGTAGACCTGTTAGCACAGGGCGGCAGGATGAAGAGGGTGAGGATAGCGGTCCCTTCGGAGGCTATGGCTCAGCCTGCCCTTGAGAAGCTCGTCGTCACAAGTGGGGACTACCGTGCCAACGCTTGTCTCACCCGTAGGCCAGGGAGCCGGGAACGTACACCCTGCGGCAGTTGTGCGCCTCGCTGGGCCCAGTGTGGTTTGTGCTTCCTCACATCTACCCGCTGGTGCAGTACGACGTGTACTCACAGGAGCCGCAGCTGCTTGTGGAACCACTGGCCGGTGAGGGGGCCTGGGGTGGGCGGGGCGCTGTGCAGATGTCTGAGGGCCAGGGGTGAGCGGGCCCGCGGCGGGCAAGGCGCTGGGCAGGTGTCTGGGCTGTGCTTTGCTCCTTTACTGGAGGGAGGCACGCAGGAGGAGGCTTTCTCCAGCATCACGTTCCAGCCCTCTGCGACCACGTCCTCTCTAGGTGACACTGTTGGGAGCATCGTGGAGATTTTGCCTGGGAACTGTGGCTCTTTCGTTCATCTGAATATTTGCTTCTCTGCAATTGCTACTTTCATGTTTACTAAACATTCTGTATCTGAAAATACGAAAAATAAGAGAAAAATTGGCTAAATCAGCTGATGTCTGCTGCAGAGAATTTAATCAGTAAATGTTAGTTTCCTGCTTAGAATTCCAAAGGCTAAATGCTAGATTTAGTTATGATCTATACTGTGATCAAAAGTCTTTTCCACAGAAAGTGTTGATTAACGTTGACCCCTGGCATGGCATTTGAGAATTCAGTCCTGCTGTCCTTTTTGTTAAGTTCTCAAATTAGGAGGACTTGGTATAAACGAATTATTGAAGACGACATAGCACTTTAGTAAAACACTAACGATTAAGTGTCTCAGTTAATGGCTGGGAGCAGTGTATTTATTTGCTCATTTCTTCCATTTGAGGAAAAAAATCAAGGAGAGCTTTTTTGCTGTTTAATCTCTCCAAACTCCCCATTTTTACGCTTTTAAACTACTCCCTTGACTTCCTGGAAAGGCCCTCAGGTGTGGAGCGCAGAGTCTCACAAATGATTCTTTGTCAGGGAACCTTTTGTGAGAAAGGCTGGGCCGTGTGGCTGGGAGGTGCTGGTTTGCGCCTCCGCCCTCCTCCGCCCCAACTCCCTCACCGCCTCTCCCCACCCCCACGCCGCCCCCTGTCTCTTAATTCTTGTCAGCTGTTCCTCCTCCTTGTGTCTAGTCTCTTGCTTCTTCCTTCGGCCTTTCCTGGAGCTGATTCTTAGAAACCTCAGCCCATTCCCTCCCCTCCATTTCCGTCCAGGAGAAAAGGTAGCTGTGTCTTCTGCCCAGCTGCTTCTGAACCAAAGATCTGGAGGAGGCCTGACCTGAAAAAGCCAGAGGAAAGCCTGAATAGCAGCAGCACATGCGATTTCATCAGTTTTTTCCTTTAGTGTCATTGTTATCTGATTCTCTCTTAGTAACTGACAAGCAGGTACACTTTGAGACCCTCATAGACATGGTTGCCACCATGACCCTAGCTTTCTGAACCGAGGTGGTGATGAGGTTCCCCAGGCACACAGATTCTCTTATTCCAGGCGAGGGTCCCTCAGCTCTGCAGTCTGTGTAATTGAGAAGTGAGGGTGGGACGGGTGGACACTGAGTGAATGGATGGAGTATTTAGAGTGAACAGATCTTTTCTAGAAGAGAAAACACACTCTTCTAACTTACAGTAGGCCTTCCGTTGGTCCTCTTGGTTGATAGCAATGCTAATTGCTGTCTTTTTCCCTTTAGATAGCCTTTTGGCTGGTATTCCTCAGAAGGTCAAGTTCACTGTCACTACTGGCCATTATACAGTAAAAAATGGGGACAGCCTCCAGCTCAGCAACATAGACGCAATGCTCATCCTGTGTCCTGAGGAGAACAGAGCCGTGATCTACTCTAATGCAAGAGGTAAGGGGCACTCACAGGCGAAGGCGGGCCTTTGGCCTTGGTGCGCACTATCAGGCTCTAAGGCTCTGTCATCCACGCATCCTCGGATGGCATCCAAGGATCTGTTTCCTTGCAGCTCTCTCCTGGCAGCGTTCCACCTGTGGGTGGACAGTAACCCTGCCCCTAGACGTGGCGTGACATTTGAGGGGATAGACATAGAACTGTGCCGTGCCCTGCAGCCAGGCGGTGTGGGCCTTGCTACAAGTCTGTGATGCAGCATTACCGCCTGGCTCGTGCTCACTGCCGATGCCTTGGTGGCCTCCAGCCTCCTTCCACCCCCCTCAACTTTCCTCTGCAAAAGCAAAAGCAAATCAACCTTTGAAGGCACTGGTTGGAAGCCCTAAAAAAATCCCATCTCCCGCAGTCCCCAGCCTTGAGGTTGGAGCCGAAGGATTCAGCACTCTTCCTGAGTGGGGGCTGGTCTGGTGGTGGGATGGGGTAGGGCCACATCACGCTGGGACACAGGCCCTCTCAGGTGGGCTGTGAGGGAGGGTCTCTTTTCTGTCTTCAGACTGAGCACAGCAGCCGTTCTCTGAGCCCAGCTCGACCAGACAGCTTTCATGCAGTGCTGCTTTGTCTTAGGGGATTCTGTTCCTGATTTTCCTCTCTCTCTTCCTCTGAAATCCTTCCTGGTTACACCCTTGCACGTGTGTACGCGCAGCAGGAGCTGGTCTGGAACTTCGCTACGGGACTGTCATCTATAAGAGGAGAAAGGAGCAAGGAAACGGAGGCACTGTGTTAAAGGTGACTTGTTCTCTTTCCTAGAAAAGGTTTCTGATGCGCTGCTCCGGGTTCAGTCGTCCGACAAGGTCACGAGCATCAGTCTGCCGGCTGCACCCACATACCACCTGATCGAATTTGAACTGGAAGTTCTCTCTTTACCTTCGGCTCCAACAGCAGGAGGGGAGAGCACCCTGCTGGGGGTGACAGAGCTCCACGGGAAGCATAAGGACACGCAGGAGCCTGGCCACTGCATGGCCACCACGGACCACAAAGTAAGGGGGCCCGGAGCTGTGCAGCGGGGGGCAGCTTCTGCCTGTCCTCCTTGGTTTGGAGACAGCACATTCAAAATGATTTCTGTTGAGGGGGCAGATTTCCCAGTTCCTAACACCACAGGTTCTGGTTGGGTTTAGCGTTTGTATCTGTGAATCAGCCTTCCTTAGATAAGGGGTACATCTTTCAAAGACAGACAAACAGGCTGTTAACTTTTCTGTCCCACCTTGAGGAAGGACAGTTTACTGTAAGAGATACAGGTTTTGTTTAGAGGGCAGTAGTTTTGCCTCTGTGGTCCATTTGTCCTGGTGATTAGGCTAGATGGAGTTCTGTGTCTTGGTGTGCTTCACTTTTTGTTCCCTGAAACATCACATCGTACTCAGCAAGGAAGACGTGCTATCATTTTATCCTTTGAGATGGGTATTTATTGATTGTTACTTGAGAGATTCATAACTTCAGTCCTAAGTCCACAGTCCGTCAGCTCACAGGACCTGTGCTAGCATCGTGCTTACTCTGATTTTGTCCATGTCTCGTAACACAGATATCCATTCTGAGGGCTTTTGAACAACCCAAGGGTTGAAGTGTGTACTTGTGTTCCCACTGGACTGTCTTTCTGGCATACTTTTAAAAGCTGCTGCCTGAGGGTCCAGCTTCCAAACAGCCTGAATGTAGTCGCTGAGATCCTCCCATTTGGGACAGTGACGGGTCTTGGCACATCCTCAGCTTCTGGAGCCATTGAAAATATAACAGGCAGCTTGGGCAAGCACAGAGACAACCAAGAGCTGGGGCGAAGCGGACCGTTTGTCTCCTACGTGAGGCCTCTGTCAGGACTGGGAGAGGTGGTTGCTTCATCCACTGTGTAGACACTGAAACAAAGTCAGGCAAAACAAAGGAGCGGAGGAGTGTGTTCCAGAATGACAAAGCAAGATACTGCCTCAGCAGAAACCTTAATGAAACAGAGATCAGTAATTTATCTGATTAACAGTTCAAAGTGATGGTCAGAGAAATGCTCATTGAACTGGGAGAAAAATGGATGAAAACAGCAAGAACTTTAATAAAGAGAGAGAAGACATAAGAAAGTACCAAATAAAAGTCTCCTAGCTGAAGGGTACAATAGATGAACTGAAAAATATACTAGAGGGGTTCAGCAGCAGACTAGATGCCAGAAGGGAGTGGCACAATATATTAAAATGCTGGGAGGGGGCAAAAAACTTCCAACCAAGAATATGTGGCAAAGTTGTTATTCAGAATTGAAGGAAAGATAGAGTTTTCCAGACAAGTAAAAATTAAGTTTATCACCACTAAACTGGCCATCTAAGAAATGTTAAAGAGAAATATAAGTGGACTAAGTTCTCTACTTAGAAGACAAAGTAGCTGTGTGAATTAAAAAGCCGAGATCTGGGACTTCCCTGGTGGCTCAGTGGCTAGGACTCTGCGCTCCCAGTGCTAATTATGCTAATGGCCCGAGTTTGATACCTGGTCAGGGAACTGGATCCCACGCGCCACAACCAAGAGTTCCTGCACTGCAAATAAAAATCCCATGTAACCGCAACAAAGACCCCACACAGCCAAATGAACAATAAAAAAAAGAAAAAAAAGACCCACCTTTAAGTTGCCTGCAAGAGAGTCACTTTAGATGTAAGGACACACAAACTGAGAGTAAAGGGATGGAAAAAGCTACTTCATGCGAATGAAAAGGAGGAGCTACACTTACATCAGACAAAGTAGACTTTAAGACTATTAACAAAAGACAAGGCAGGGTGTTAGGTAATGATAAAGGGGTCAGTCCATTAAGAAGATATCATTTGTAAGTATTTATGCACCAAACATAGGAGCACCTAAAATATAAAGCAAATATTAACATATTTAAACACAGAAATAGCAATGTAGTAATAGTAGGGGGCTTTGATACTCCACTTATATAAATGGACAGATCCCTCAGACAGAAAATGAATAAGGACACATTGGCCTTAAGCGTGTTAGACTAGACGGATTTAACAAGACATTTACAGACTATACCATCAAGAAACAACAAAATACATATTTTTCTGAATTGCACATGAAATATTTTCCAAGATAGAGTATATCGGGCTGAAACACAAGTCTTAGTAAACTTAACTGGATGGAAATCATATCAAGCATTTTTTCTAGCCACAGTGGCATAAAACTGGAAATTAATTACATGAAGACAACTGCAAAATACATATCTAGAGATTAAACAACATGCTGTTGAACAGCCAGTGGGTCAGAGAAGAAACCAAGAGAGAAATAAAAACTTACTTTGAGACAAATGCACATGGAAATGTAGCATATCAGAATTTCTGGGATGCATTGTAAACCGTTCTGAGAGGGAAAGTCATAGCAATACATGCTTTCCTCAAGAAATAAAGTCTCAAACAACTTTAGACCTTAGGGAACTAGGAAAAGAAGAGCAAAGCTCAGATTTAAAGGAAGGAAATTATAGATGATCATAGGAGAAACAGATGAAATAGAAACTGAAAAGACAGTAGAAAAGATCAGTGAAACTAAGAGCTGGTTCTTTGACAAGATAAAATTGACCAACCTTTAGCCAGACTCACCAGGAACAAAAGAGAGAACTCAAAATCAGAAAGGAGAGAGATGTTACAGCTGACCTCACAGAAATACAGTGTCGTAAGAGACTACTATGAATGCAGAGTTCCAAAGAATAGCAAGGAGAGATAAGAAAGCCTTCTTCATGATCAGTGCAAAGAAATAGAGGAAAACAATAGAATGGGAAAGACTAGAGAGATCTCTTCAAGAAAATCAGAGATACTAAGGGAACATTTCATGCCAAGATGGGCACAATAAAGGACAGAAGCATAAGATACTAAGAGGTGGCAAGAATATACAGAAGGACTGTACAAAAAAGATCTTCATTACCCAGATAACCACTCAGATGGTGTGATCACTCACCTAGAGCCAGACATCCTGGAACACAAAGTCAAGTGGATCTTAGGAAGCATCACTATGAACAAAGCTAGTGGAGGTGATGGAATTCCAGTTGAGCTATTTCAAATCCTAAAAGATGACGGTGTGAAAGTGCTGCACTCAATATGCTCACAAATTCGGAAAACTCAGCAGTGGCCACAGGACTGGAAAAGGTCAGTTTTCTTTCCAATTCCAAAGGAAGACAGTGCCAAAGAATGTTCAAACTACTGCAGAGTTGCACTCATCTCACACGCTAGCAAAGTAATGCTCAAAATTCTCCAAGCCAGGCTTCAACAGTACCTAAGAACTTCTAGATGTTCAAACTGGATTTAGAAAAGGCAGAGAAGCCAGAGATCAAATTGCCAACATCTGTTGGATCATACAACCTACCAAGACTGAATCATGATGAAATAGAAAATCTGAATGGACTGATAACTAATAAGGAAATTGAATCAGAAATCGGAAAACCCCCAACAAAAGTCCAAGACCAGATGGCGTCACTGGTAGTTCTACTAAACATTCAAGTACCAGTCCTCTCAACCTCTTCCCAGAAATAGAAGAGGAGGGAATTCTTCCAAACTCATTAAGAGGCCAGCATTACCCCGATACCAAAACCAGATAAGGACACCACAAGAAAAGAAAATTACAGACCAATATCTCTCATGAACATAGGTACGAAAATCCTGCACCAAATACTAGCAAACCAAATTCAACTTGTATTATGCACCATGATCAAATGGGATCATATGATCTTATTTAGATAGATACAGAAAAGACCTATCAAAATTCAACATCCATTTATGATAAAATTATCAACCAAGTCAGAATAGGGGGAATGTACCTCAACATAATAAAGGCCGTATATGATGGGCCCACAGCCAGTATCGTACTCAATGGTGAAAAGCTGAAAGCTCTTCTTCTGAGATGAGGAAAAAGACAAGGACGCTCACCACTTTTACTTAATATCGTATTGGAAATCTTAGAACAACTAGGCAAGAAAAATAAAAGTCATCCCTGTTGGAAAGGAAGAAATAAAACTCACTATTTGAAGATGACTTGATATTATATATATTGAAAAATCTGAAGATTCCAACAAAAAACTATTGTTTGCTTAGTCTCAGTCGTGTTCAACTCTTTGTGACCCCATAGACTGTAGTCCGCCAGGCTTCTCTGTCCATGTGGATTCTCCAAGCCAGAATACTGAAGTGGGTTGCCATGCCCTCCTCCAGGGGATCTTCCCAACCCAGGGATCAAACCCAGGTCTCCTGCATTGCGGGTGGATTCTTTACCAGCTGAGCTACCAGGAAGCGCCTTTTTATATATAGAAAAATCTAAAGATTCCAACAAAAAACTATTTGAACTAGTAAACAAATTTCATGAAGTTGCAGGATACAAAATCAATATGTAGAAATCTGTTGCATTTCTTTACACTAATAATGAGTTGTCAGAGACATTAAGAAAATCCTGTTTTCAATTGCATCAAAAAATAAAACACCTAGGAATAAATTTAGCAAAGAAGGTATGTTGAAACTGAAAAGACATAAATGAAAGAAATGGAAGAAGACCCAAATAAATGGAAAGATACTACATGCTTATGTGTTGGAAAAATTACTACTGTTCAAGTGTCCATACTCCCCAAGGCAATGTACAGATTCATTGCAGCCTTTTTCAAAATTCCAATGGCATTTTTCACAGAAATAGAAGAAATAATCGTAAAGTTTGTGCAGAACCACAAAAGTCTCCAAATAGCAAAAGCAGTCTTGAGAAAGAGGTACAAAGCTGGGAATAACATGCTGTCTGATTTCAAATTGCATTACCAAGCTATAGTAATTCAAACAGTGTTTATGATACTGACATGAAAATAGACACATAGATCAGTGGAACAGAATAGAGAGCCTTTAAATAAATCTTTGCACATGTGGTCAATTAATTTACAATAAAAGATACAAAAATATATATTGGAGAAAGGACATTCAGTAAAAGATGTTGGTAAAACTGGAGAGCCACATGCAAAGGAATGAAACTGGAGTTTACACTGTACACAAAAATGAACTCAAAATGAATTAAAGACTTGAAAGGAAGGGCTGAAACAGTAAAACTCCTGGAAGAAAGCACAGGTAGTAAATTCTTGACATAGGCCTTGGTGATGCTTTTTTCAATCTGACACCAAAAACAGTAAAAGCAAAACTAAACAAATGGGGCTCCATCAAACCAAGACGCCTCTACCCAGCAAAGAAACTGTCAACGAGATGGAAAGGCAGCCTGCTGAGTGGCAGACAGTATTCCCAGATCATATATGTGATAAGTGTCTGTATATAAAGAACTCATGCAACTTAATAGCAAAAAAAAAAGCAATCCAATTAAAAAATGGGCAGAAGATCTGAACAGACATTTTTCCAAAGAAGATATACAGAAGGCCAACAAATTCATGAAAGAAATGCTCAACATCACTGATCATCAGGGAAGTTTAATCAAAGCCACAATGAGATCACATCTTACACCTGTCAGAATGGCTGTTCTCAGAAAGACAACAGATAGCAAGTGTTGGCAGAAAGGTACCCTCCGTATTATTGGTGGGGGATGTAAAGTGGCGCAGCCACTGTAGAAAACACTCTGGAATTTTCTCAAAAAATTAAAAATCGATCTGCCATGCAATCTCACAGTTCTACTCCTTGGTATTTTTCTGAAGACAACAGAAACACTAACTCAAAGAGATATCTGCACCCCATGTTCATTGCAGCATTGCTGATAGTAGCCAAGATATGGAAGCAAACTAAAGCGCCCACCAATGAATGAATTAAAGATGAACACACACACACACACAGGAATATTATTCAGCCATAAAGAAGAAGGAAATCTCACCATTTGTGACAGCATGGGTGGAGGATGGATCTAGGGCATTATGCTGAGTGAAATAAGTCAGAGAAAGACATATACCACGTGATCTAACTTATATGTGGAATCTGGAAAATAAAAATAAAGACAAGCTCATAGACGGAGAATAGGTTGGTGGCTGCATGAGACAGGGAGAAGGGATTGAGAAAAAGGGGTGAATTTTGTTACTTGTTTTTGTTTTTTGTTACTTGTGCAAAAAGAAGTATATGCACAAAAGCAGTAAGATAAAAGGCTAATAAATGCAGTCGTTTCAAAAGGATTATGGCATCAAATATCAGACAGGGCAGCGCCTGAAGAACATCGGTTTAATTTTCAGTCCTTGGAATTCCTTCCTTCCTTACCTGATACAGAGTTCAGGAAGCAGAGATGAGACTTACATCAATATGTGCACGCTCTTTACTCAGTATATGCGTTTGTTCCGTGAGGGAAATAAATAGAAGTTTGAGACCTGGTTTCTGCCCTTAAGGAAGTTGGTAGCTTGATCTCCACGATGCCCTCAGATTGGTTAGTTTATGTGGTCAGTGTCATGTGGATTAAGAGTTCGGACAATTTATTTAATTTTACAATAGTTAATAATTGATTAGCGTCATCTACACATATGTGACTAAAAGCACTTTGTCATATCCTCCTGCATGTTAAAGAACGCATTTAGTGTTGTGGCCACGTGTATGTGAGAATAGTGTGTGTGTGTTTGGGGGGGTGGTGTCTGCACTTTCAGCTGCGGTGTCTGCTTGGGAGCCATTGAAACTGTGCCAGTGACTCACTTTTCTCCCCTTCCTTTGTGGTATGTTCAGTGGGGTTTTTCTTTCTGAATAAGGAATGGTAAACACATTAACTGTCTAGGAAATTGGCAGCCACCGCAGATCTGGCTGGCTAGGGTTGGCAGTGGCTGTCCCTGTGACAAGTGGTCTGAAGACCTGTTCCCTGTTTCTCCTCAGGTGTCCATCGATTGCCCATGGTCCATCTACTCCACTGTCATCGCGCTCACATTCAGCGTGCCCTTCAGGACCACGCACTCCCTGCTGTCGTCGGGGACACGGTAAAGGACCGCAGGCCCTGCTTCTTTCCCACTCTCCCCCACACGCAGGCCCTATTGCTCAGAGCTTGACTGGTGACACTGAGCATGTTTTATCACAACCATAATGCTGCGGTCCACTGTCTAGTTCAGAGTCATTCCCTGGATCCTGAGTGCACAGGCTCTACTCTGATTTCCCCAGCTCTCTCAGGAGTGTGTTTGCACAGCTGGTTTGTAGGAAGTGGGATTCAGACACAGTCTCCTCTGTTCCTGAGATCCCTTTTTATCCCTCCTTCCCTATTTTCAAGCCACTGGCCCATTGACAGACCTGGGTCAGCTGCCATCCTGGATTCCACTGATCACATCATCATGGGTTTGTGTAACTAGTTCCCTGTCAGCTGCTGTCTCTTACCTCAAAGGTGGGGTTTTCAACTTCAGCTCTTCTGACACTCCCTTAGGTAACCCCACATGGTGGGTGATTGGCAGCACCCCTAGCTCCCCCACTTTTTGCCAGGGGCACTCCTCAACCTACCTCCAGTGTGAGAACCACAGATGTCTCTAGACATTGCCTCCAGTTGAGAGCCGCTGCTTTGGAGGCTTGACCGAGTTCAGATTCAGTGTCTGAACAAGGAAGTCTGCGGGTGTCGTCCCATACTTCATCTGTCTGGGCATCAGGAGACGCAGTGTCTGGTGCTTGAAAACACCAGCAGTGGACTTTCCAGGTGGTGCCAGTGTAGGGGACACAGGTTTCATCGCTGGTCTGGGAAGATCCCACATGCCTCGAAACAACTAAGCCTGTGCACCACCACCGCTGAGCCCATGCTCTGCAACAAGAGATGCTGCCGCGATGAGAAGCCCGCGCACCGCAGCTAGAGAGAGTAGCCCCTGCTCTCCACACCTCGAGAAAGCCTGAACGAAGCACTGAAGACCCAGAGCGGCCAAAAATTAATTAGAAAAAGGCAAACAAAAAAACACCAACAGTTCTACAGATGTTAATGATTCAGCAATTCTGTAGCTATTAATAGTTAAAAACACCAGTGACTCTACAGAGAATCTGAGTTGCTGCATTTGAGACTGATTTTTCAAAATTTATCTTATGTATAACAGAAATTCAAGTTAATTCTACTTAGCTAGCTGAGTTTGTTACAGTTTTGCTTCTGTTTTATGTTTTGGTTTTTTGGCCTAAGGCATGTGGGATCTAGCCGCCCCTCCCACCCCACCCCCGCATTAGAAGGTAGAGTCTTAACCACCGGGCCACCAGGAAAGTGCCCCAGTGTCTTCTTAGCCCAGCCAAAGTGCATTTAATACAGCTTTCAAACATCAGGATCTTTTTTGCTCCTTCAGGAAATATGTTCAAGTGTGTGTCCAGAATTTGTCAGAACTTGACTTTCAACTGTCGGATAGTCGTCTTGTAGACACCCATGATAGTACCGACCTGCGACTAATACCGCTGAACACGGAATCTGAACAGGTAACCTCTCGGCAGAATGCAGAATGAGAAGAGTGTGCTGGCGCAATGGAGCTGAGCATGCACAGGGAGCAGCCACGCACGCCCAGGGAGGAGCACCCTGACGTGCCCGCTCAGGGTTCTCTGTGGGCCAAGGGGCACAGCGCACAGAGTAGGAGACAGATTGTGTGTTTAGAAAGATTAAATCTTCACTGTGTACTGGGATCTCTCCAAAGGCGTGGTGGCTGTTGACATCCTTGTGTCTTGAAGGGCGGCTTGGGAGGCGGGCAGCGCCCCGGGGTGGAGAGAGGCCACCGCAGGGCAGCCTCTGTCTCACTTCCTGTTCGTTTTGCAGATAGCTGGATAGAAAATGACAGCCTGTCGGTGGACAAGCACGTGGATGACCAGCTGGACAGCGGCAGCGTCAAGAGCAGGGGCAGTGTGCACTCGGCTGCCAGCAGCGAGCACAAAGGCCTGCCGATGCCCCGGCTCCGAGCACTGCCCCCCGGCCAGGCCTTCAACTCGAGTGCGGGCACGCAGGTCCTGGTCATCCCCAGCAAAGACGACCACGTCCTCGAAGTCAGCGTCACATGAAGATGTGTATAAGAGACAGCCCCCGCATTAGAAGGTAGAGTCTTAACCACCGGGCCACCAGGAAAGTGCCCCAGTGTCTTCTTAGCCCAGCCAAAGTGCATTTAATACAGCTTTCAAACATCAGGATCTTTTTTGCTCCTTCAGGAAATATGTTCAAGTGTGTGTCCAGAATTTGTCAGAACTTGACTTTCAACTGTCGGATAGTCGTCTTGTAGACACCCATGATAGTACCGACCTGCGACTAATACCGCTGAACACGGAATCTGAACAGGTAACCTCTCGGCAGAATGCAGAATGAGAAGAGTGTGCTGGCGCAATGGAGCTGAGCATGCACAGGGAGCAGCCACGCACGCCCAGGGAGGAGCACCCTGACGTGCCCGCTCAGGGTTCTCTGTGGGCCAAGGGGCACAGCGCACAGAGTAGGAGACAGATTGTGTGTTTAGAAAGATTAAATCTTCCGTTTGTCAGACCCCACGCACAGATTTACTCTAAGCCCTTCCTCGAGTCTCACGGTGATGCGTAGACGCCAGCACCCCAGCGACAGTGGCCGCTGCATCCTGCCCACAGTCACACGCCGCCTTGCCCGGTGGGGGCTCTTGGTTGTCAGGGTAGCTGCTTAAAGGAGTCGTTTGCGTGTTTGTGCTGCCTGGCTGAGTCTTGGCCCCGCCTTTCTGTTTATTTGTTGCATATGTTTTCAGACAGTCAGTGCTGAGTGTTTAGAAGATCAAAGGTTTTCTTAAGGGTATCTGATGTCTAGCATTTTCGAAGGACTTTCCCCCACATTTGGCCCCCGTCAGTGCTTCCTGAGTCTGTCCACACTTGCAGGTGCGGACTTGATGCCTGAGGTGGCACCAGTTCTTTTCCCCACTTCACTTAGTGATAGGTCATAGTGATTGTCATGGTGTAAAGGTGTCCCTGTAACTGTTTGATAACATTTCCCACTTTGGAAACGTATGGGATACTGTGTACTAAGAAATATTCTTTACCCCTGTGCTGTCGAGCTTATGGAATCATGAGAAATCAAGCCCCTTGACCAGTTCCGGACAGTCTTTGTGGGCAGGGCCTTGAGAGGTGCTGGGAGGCAGGGCCGCGGCAGCACACGCAGGGGTGTCAGGAAGCGGGCCTGGGGACAGCCTCCCAGCTCCCTCCCGCTCGCCTGGTGGGGGCGCACACCCCTTGCCCTGAGCGTCTGTGGTGTGTGTGTGTGCCTGCGTGTGCACGTGAGCGTGTGCAGTGACTGCCGACTCTCTTGCAGTGCGTCCACAGCAGGCAGGCCGTGTTCTTTGTCTGGGAGCTGAAGTGGACACAGGAGCCTCCCCCGTCTCTGCACTGCCGCTTCTCCATCGGATTCTCCCCAGCTTCTGAAGAACAGCTGTCTATCTCCTTAAAGCCCTACACCTATGAATTTCAAGTGGAAAATTTTTTTGTATGTATCACCTTATTTTTTTGGTGGGGTTCTGGGGTGGAAGCATGGAAGGTGATGTCATATTCTTTACTTTCTAAAATCAGACAGACAAAATCTTTCAATTTAATGAAGCAACCTGTCATGGAAAAGAGCCAGCACCAGGGGCATGGGGGCAGCGAACAGCTGTAGTTAGAGCCCTGGTCCTGTCAGGGGCGTGTCTGCCCCTTGGGCCCTCCTGCGTGACCCCCGCTGAGCATGACCATCTTCAGCGAAAGGCCTCCAGCTGTTCCTCCCTGTTGTCTTCCTTCCACTGACTTAGTCACGTCCTGCCCCTGTTCCTTTCATCTTGAACATTAGCTGCTACATCTCCAGTTTTTAAAAGAAAGCAGGTTTTCTTTAGCGGGCATGTCAGGAGTGGAGCTGACAGCAGCCTGGAGCTGGGTGAGTCAGGGCCGCGTGCGCTATTTGTCTAGGGTGATGCTTGGGTTTGGCCTTAGGCAAACCAGAACGTGGACACGCAGCTTTGTGGTGTTTTCTTCTCTTAACAATGGAGCCTGTCAAGCAACACTTTATTTGAGAAGGTGTTTGTGTGCATAGCTCTTGATAATAGCAGTTTTTTTAATACCTCCTTCTGACCAAAAGACTCTTTAAACCCACCTGTCTTCTTGAGCGTTCCATATCGGCCTCAGAGCTAAACACAGCCACTCGTGTAGTCCATCATTTGTTGGACAAGCAGATGCCCCTTTGATGTGGTGATAGCTGTCGAACATTAGATTATTCACATGGTGAAGAGTCTGCAGAAACTTAATGTGGTTTGCTTACTGCCAGTGACAATGAACTCATTAGCAGATTCCACTGGTACTTTTTTGTCTTTTTTGCTTCCTTTTCAAATTGAGCATAAGAAAAATTTTCCTTTAGACCTGTACAAGCTTAGTAAAAAAGCCAGAGAAAAATACCTGGTGGGTTGCTCTCTTCAAAACTGGTATTCTGAGGACCAGAAATACAGAATTTTTTTTTTTTTTTAAGTTTCGTTTCTGTACCATGAAGTTCCCTGGTGGTGCAGATGGTAAACAGTCTGCCTACAATGTGGGAGACCTGGGTTTGATCCCTGCGTCGGGAAGATCCCCTGGAGAAGGAAATGGCAACCCACTCTAGTGTTCTTGCCTGGATCACACTGTGGGTGGATCAGAAAGAGTCGGACACAGCTGAGCGACTAGCACTTTCACTTTCACCATGAAGTTCACCGTTTGGGGCGTTCGCGTCATTGAAGTTAGTATATTGAAAGAGCTGGGCCACCAGCACCACGATCGTATTCATTCTTCCAAGAAGAAAGGCTGTGCCCGTTCACACTGCCCCCTCCTGTTCTCAGCCCTGAGCTACCCTGCCCTAGAGCAGGGTGCCTGAGCCTTGCTGTGCGAGGACGGTCACGTTCAGTGTGATCGTCTCGAGCTGACGGCTTTGACGTGACGTGATGTTTCCGGCGTTGGTTCATCTGGGAGAGCGTATCAGGACTCTGTCCTTTGCGGTGGCTGGGCTCCGGCCGTGGGCTTCCCAGGCCGGGCCTCTTCCCTCCGCCCGCTGGTGTGGCCTTCACCTCTCCTGTGGCAGTGGGGTTGCCAGCACGTGGAGGGGCAGGCTCTCATCCCGTGCGGATTTGGGGCCTTTGTTCTGGGTGGTGGGCAAGTGTGAGCAGGTGTGACTGTCAGGTAGGGAGGTCACAGAGAAGGGAACATCGTGGAGAAGGTTCAGGATGGACTTAATACAGGGTAGTTCCAAGGAACTCGGTTCATTTTGCTGGTTGGGTAATGGCGTTGTGTCTTTTAGTGACTCGTCTGAAGTGTCCGGGGTGCCGTGACAGGTCCGGAGCCTGCTTTACAGCAGCCTCGGCAGATAAGTCAGTGTGTGCTGGTGGGGAGAGGAGGCTCGTGAAGTGCGACGCTGGCCCGGGACCTGGTGACAGGCCTGTGCGGAGTCACCGGGCCAGCCTCCCTCCTCCGAGAGGCTTGGCCATGTTCACGTTAAGAAGAGTTTAAGGCTCTTGGGGTGGGGCTTCCCGAGGACTCGTCTCCACAGGGGCTCAGTTGGTCAGAGGGCGCGAACACACAGCTGCTCCTCTGGTCCATTCTCGAAATTTCGAGTCTGCAGGCAGCACCGCGACGGCCTCAGAAAGCTGTCTGTTCAGATTGTTGACTGTCTCCTTTGCCGTCTCTCCTTTCTGGCCCAGACCTTGTACAACGTGAGAGCGGAGATATCTCCCCCTCCGGGCACGGAGCACTGTAGGACGGGCTCACTCTGCTCCCTGGACGTGACCATCACGCGGCTCTCGGACCTCCTGGAGGTGGATAAGGATGAAGCCCTGACAGAATCTGACGAGTATTTTTCAACAAAGCTGATGTATGAAGGTGGGTCCGGAGGCTTCTTGTCCCTGGCTGTTGTGCTCGGCCCTGTGGTTCACAACGTGCAGTGCTCCTCATCTGAAGAGAGAACATTCTAGAATGGAAAGAGCACGTTTGAATGTCCCACCGTATGATATGGCCCTGGGCTCACAGGGTGTTGAACCTGGTTACTGCAGAGCTGTTTCTCCGAGAGGCGTTGGAGTGGCTGTAGGGCTCGGGGCTGGGCGCGGCGGTGCCTGGAGCTGCTCTGTCCTGTGCCTGCGAGTCGGGGCCCCGCGCTCAGCAGGCCGGGCGTCCTGTGCTCACGCTCCCGCCCTCTCCCTCCAGCCTCCTTTCCCCCCCGTTCACCCCTCTACCCAGACCCTGGCCCCTCCTCCTCTCCGCCTCCCAGACGCCCCTCGACAGCCCTCCTCCTCTGGGGCCTGGGCTGCTTCTGTCGGATTCTCAGGTTTTGGTGTCAGGCCCTTTATGCTCTAAAAATGGTTAGGGAGGCGAGTCTTCATTTACTTTCTTTAAGGTATTAGGAAAGCCATTACATGATAGTACTCTTGAGAAAGAACTATTTTCCGAAACAGTAAACACAGTGAGAAGAACGATGTTTTGCTGTCTTCACATCTCTTCAGCGTCTGCCTCCCAGAAGGTGTCTGAGTTGTTCCCATCTGCTGCGTTCAGTCTGGTGAAGGGCATGGGAGCCTCCCATCCCGAGT
The DNA here is from genome assembly GCA_006410635.1 of Cephalophus harveyi. Classification (NCBI taxonomy): domain Eukaryota; kingdom Metazoa; phylum Chordata; class Mammalia; order Artiodactyla; family Bovidae; genus Cephalophus; species Cephalophus harveyi. Next base: position 72,848 of record SJYT01040024.1, read on the forward strand.
AGATTTGCAGCTGGTAAAGGAGGACTCTTGTTACAGCCTTCAGGGGACTGGGCCGCTCCTCTGACGCCTCCCACAGGCCGCCCCGGCTGGAGTCTGAGGTCACGTGAGCAGCGCACCTGGCCCTCTCCCCCGTCCTGCATGTGGGAAGGCCTCAGCCAGGCGCTGCTCCGCCCCTCACAGCTCGGGCGTCTCTGAAACGTGGCTGCTGAGTCGTGCGGGTCCACTGCACGTCGGCCCTCCTTGCTGTTGACGGTCGCGCGTTCACACTGGTTCTGAGCTCATCACAGCACTCTGAGTTGGGACTCTGCCAAGCTCACAGTGGCAAATGCACGTTTGCCAGAACGCTGAGTTTTGGTCAGTTTCAAACTGTACCATGGGCAGCCTCTTCCAAGCACCAGGCTCGTGCCATTGATTTTTAAGAAAGCATCTGCCGAATACCTGAGACCGAGGAGCTCGCCGCCGCGGGCCGCCCGCCCAGTGCCCGGTGACCTGTGCTGGGCCTGGGCCTGTGTCCCCTGGCACAGGAGGCCAGGTGGTGGGTGCACGGACCTCTCACTACTATTTTGCAACTTCTTGTGATTGTGTCATCATCTCAGAATTAAAGTTAAAAGTACGAAAGGGTTGAATTGACTAGATTTTGATTGTTGCGTGCAGAGCATCCGTAACTGACAGCAGCAGTTTCTCCTCTTTCTGTAGTGGTGGGGAACATGGCGCCTCTGCTCCAAGCGCCAGTGGCCCGGCCAGCACTCAGGCCTGCGGGCTTCCTGCCAGAGGGCGCGCCAGCTCAGTGAGGAAGGGACAGGTGCCCTCAGGGGTGCCCTGAGGACTAGCTCTGGGAACCGCTGCTCCAGCGTGTCCCTTCCCGGGGCCGCTTTGGCCTCTGCACAGCCTCAGCTGCGGGCAGCTTGCCCTCTGCTGCCCCTCCTTCCTCATCGGCCTTTGTTGAGCCGACGGGGATCCTGCCCTCCTTGCCCATGGGTGACTGCTCAGTCCAATGTTTGACTCGCACTGAGTTACATCACAGTCACGGTCTCACAGCGTCCCTAGCAGCGCCTGCCGTGTGTGCGGCCTCCCCATGGTTCCCGAAGAGGAGCTCACGCGTACCTTTTCTTCCCAAACCATTGGGGGCTGATGTGAGCGGCAGAGGTGGGATCAGATGCGCTGGTCAGTACCACGCGTAATGGAGGAACCAGCGCCCAACCCCGTCCTCACTCCTGATGCCACCTCCGTGGTGCTGGGCGGGAGGTTACACCACATTTTCAAGGGGCTTTCAAGGCAGCTTTGACTCTACGCACTGACGAATGTGAGGAGAAAGAAGCCACCTTCCCCCGTGTAGCAAGCCTGTAGCTTCCTTTCTCAGTCAGAGGTGTTCTACTTTGAGATGCAGCTCCAGGATACCAAGTTATGGGACAGGCCCCCACTTTTGGACGTCACTCTGGAGCGTGGACTGGCTGCCGCCTCTTGTGTGTGAACCCTGGAGGCCCTTTCTGGGTAAACATGACGCTTTCCCTCTTTGTTTCAGTTGTGGACAACAGCAGCAACTGGGCAGTGTGCGGGAAGAGCTCCGGAGTCATCTCCATGCCCGTGACGGCCCAGGCCACGCACCGAGTCCACATGGAGGTGATGCCGCTCTTTGCGGGCTACCTGCCGCTCCCCGACGTCAGGCTATTCAAGTACCTCCCCCACCACTCTGCACAGTCCTCACAGCTGGACGCGGGTAGGGACCCTGGTAACGGACGCAGCAGGCCCTCGGCACGGGGTGTGTGGCAGCTCCGTGCTGTTCAGCAGCCCCACGCTCAGAACCGGGGCGCTCTAATACCAAACACTTGGTCAGGGTCACTCGTCCTGGGCCCCTGCTCCCGAGGGTGATCCACCTGGGACCTGTGTACTGGGATCTCTCCAAAGGCGTGGTGGCTGTTGACATCCTTGTGTCTTGAAGGGCGGCTTGGGAGGCGGGCAGCGCCCCGGGGTGGAGAGAGGCCACCGCAGGGCAGCCTCTGTCTCACTTCCTGTTCGTTTTGCAGATAGCTGGATAGAAAATGACAGCCTGTCGGTGGACAAGCACGTGGATGACCAGCTGGACAGCGGCAGCGTCAAGAGCAGGGGCAGTGTGCACTCGGCTGCCAGCAGCGAGCACAAAGGCCTGCCGATGCCCCGGCTCCGAGCACTGCCCCCAGGGGGGTTGGGGGTGAGGAGGGAATAAAAACCCCTTCTGTGCCTTGGGATGTCAGACTGGGAGGGCCTGGAGCATCCGACAGCTGGAGCCGTTTTAAAGGTACTTAAAGACTAGGCCAGGGCATGAGAAACCACTCGGCACCAAGATGATGTAGGCATAAATGTTTCTGGAGCCCTTCCTCCCCTCTCCCCCCATGTGGATTAGGTATCACAGGCACTTGGAATTAAATATATATTTATTTTAATTATCATTTTATATGTGGGGGTTAATATGTTGTGTTTTTCTCTCAACTTTCGAGTCTTTACATGTAATTGTTACTGTATAATCAGTATTTTTCTTTTGCACCTTAATTCTCAGAAATTAAGAGGTTCATTTAAATGACGATTAGAGGGGTCTTCTCAGCGTATTTCTAGTCTGGTTGTATGAGGGCAAGAGTCTTGGACTATTACTCTCCTGCCTACAACATGGCAGTCATACCATACAAATGGGTTAATTTGTTTTAGGTTGTACATTTAATTGTACATATGGTTGATTTGTTATTTTTAAAAGTACATACTAACTGATGTTTATGTATAAGTTGCACCAAAAATCAAGGACAAAATAAATGTGTGTTTGTTTTTATTGGTGTGAAAGTCACAGCTTGTAAATAAGTGTTGTATGTATTAAACCTTTTCCAGCTCTCCAAAGCGATGTATTTTTGTACATATGAAATAGAGAACTCTTAATTCATTGGGAAAGTGTGCTTGGAATTGAACCTGACCAGATTAATGCAAGTGAGTGTAGTCGGTCCAGCAGAGGGTGGGACCTCATGAATAACCTCAAATGTGTGAGCCTTAGAGAAAAAGGAGGCTTCTGCAGCTACCACTGGAGGTGACCCTGGCTGTCACCTCCTGGTGGCCTGGGGGCGAGAAGGCACAGGGCAAAATGAACAGAAAGCGGAGCATCACAGTCTCTTCAGTATATGGTCTTCCGGCTTGTTTAACAAATATAGGTGGTGATCCTTGCTCCCCTGGTTTTCATTTATAGAAATTGGAGAAATGTACAAAGAAGATAAATACGGTACGTTTAATTAAATTTTTTAGAAATTTACCTTCATGTGCAATTTAAAGCTAATAAACTAAGCAGATTAGAAGCTCAGAATCTAATGGTAGTTAACAGTTTCTAACATGAGTTTGCTTTATTGTAAAAATTGGTGATTGCCCTACATATCTGCCAAGCCCAGTGAATGAAGAGATCTTTGAGACTTGATTGTGTTGGAAAAGCCTCTCACCCATCTGCATGGTGAGCCTCAAGAGTCCAGGGCGGCACCCTCCATGTGTGACCTTCCAGAGGGGGATGCCGGTCTGTGCTTCCCGATACCCAGTTGACTTTTGCACTGGGTTCTGATTCCACTATGAAATTCTCTAATTACATACATATCCAGAAGGGAAAAAATGAAGTGGAAGTACAAAATGTTCATGGTGGTTTCTTATGTCTGAAAATTGAATGACATGAAATTTAATCACAGGTTTATTTTTTTCCTTGTTGATTACCCAAGAAGATCTTTTGCAATCTAAGTTACATGGGTAACTCTGTTGTTATTTTTTTAAACATAAATGAAGAGTGTCACCTAAAACTTTTTTTTTTAGTCTAAAAGGCTGTAACTGAATTTTTGTTGTGTTTAAAATAAGGCTTATATGTTTGAGACAAGCTGGTTTTGTAGGTAAAAATGTAGCAGCTGTTAAACAATTGTAAAGCCAGGTATCGAATGTGCGTCCTGAGAAACAGTATGCAGCCATTTTACAGATATCTGTGGAAGATGTAAATACTAGCAAGTGGAAAAGGAAATAAGTTATAATTTTGGTGAATTTCATAGGGTCTCCTATGACTGGAAAAATTATAACTCTTCTTGTTTTAATGTGGAAATTCTTGTATTTAATCTGAAAATGACTTCTACCTGCAACTCCATCATCAGCTCAGCCTCTCGTGGGCCAGGTTCCCATACTGGTCTTAGGTGATGGGGCTGGGTATCCCAGAGTTGGTGGAGAAAAGACACACAGGCTTCTAATCAATTCTAGGAGTGTTTAAAATAAAACTGAGTTACAAAATGAAGTTAAACACTCCAGGTGTGTATATGAAATGAAAACTTGTACTACTTTTTATAAAACAACAAACTAACCTGATCTAAATGTTTTATTGTCAACTGTAATCTTTAAAAGAAATCCTAATGTGATTTTAAAATTTGACTTTTCATGAAAATGCCCCTTTCTCTAAATGTATTCACCCTGTGCACCAGGCTGTAAGACCTGATAGTGTGGTCAAGATGGTTTGCTGGCGTTCTGCGGCTGGAAAAGGTGACAAGTTGGTGACTTTGATACTGCAGGTATTAACTCCATTTTCATAGTTTACTATGAAAGTCATTTTTCACATTATTCTGTAATATATTGTTAGACTAAAGCCATTGTATTAAGACTGTTTAAAATGTAAGCATTATAATTCTGAAAATACACATTTTAAGAAGAAACCTGCTGTTTTGGACTTCATTCTTATCCTGTGGCGTGTGAAAATTGAGTGTGAAAAAAAAGAATATTCTTGTTTTCTTTCCCTAATCCTTGTTGCTGACTACTAAATGTTAATTCTTTTGGGGTAGCATTCAGTCAGTTCAGTCGCTCAGTCGTGTCCGACTCTTTGCGACCCCATGAATCGCAGCACGCCAGGCCTCCCTGTCCATCACCAACTCCCGGAGTTCACTCAGACTCACGTCCATCAAGTCAGTGATGCCATCCAGCCATCTCATCCTCTATCGTCCCCTTCTCCTCCTGCCTCCAATCCCTCCCAGCATCAGAGTCTTTTCCAATGAGTCAACTCTTCTCATGAGGTGGCCAAAGTACTGGAGTTTCAGCTTTAGCATCATTCCTTCCAAAGAAATCCCAGGGTTGATCTCCTTCAGAATGGGCTGGTTGGATCTCCTTGCAGTCCAAGGGACTCTCAAGAGTCTTCTCCAACACTACAGTTCAAATGCATCAATTCTTTGGCGCTCAGCCTTCTTCACAGTCCAACTCTCACATTTATACATGACCACTGGAAAAACCATAGCCTTGACTAGATGGACCTTTGTTGGCAAAGTAATGTCTCTGCTTTGCAATATGCTATCTAGGTTGGTCATAACTTTTCTTCCAAGGAGTAAGCGTCTTTTAATTTCATGGCTGCAGTCACCATCTGCAGTGATTTTGGAGCCCCCCAAAATAATGTCTGACACTGTTTCCACTGTTTCCGCATCTATTTCCCATGGAGTGATGGGACCGGATGCCGTGATCTTCATTTTCTGAATGTTGAGCTTTAAGCCAACTTTTTCCCTCTCCTCTTTCGCTTTCATCCAGAGGCTTTTTAGTTAAGTTAAATAAGCAGGGTGACAATATACGGCCTTGATGTACTCCTTTTCCTATTTGGAACCAGTCTGTTGTTCCATGTCCAGTTCTAACTGTTGCTTCCTGACCTGCATACAGATTTCTCAAGAGGCAGGTCAGGTGGTCTGGTATTCCCATCTGCTCATTTGTTGTTTAGCTGCTAGGTCGTTTCTGACCCTTGCGACCCCGTGGACTGTATAACCTGACGGGCCCCTCTGTCCATGGGATTTTTCAGGGAGGAGCAGTAGAGTGGGTTGCCATTTCCTCCTCTAGGAGGTCTTCCCGACTGAGGGATGGAGCGTGTGTCTTCTGCAGTGGCGGGTAGATTCTTGACTGCTGAGCCACCAGGGAAGCCCCTTACTGCCCAATAACACTAAAAGTTAAGACATCTGAGTCTAGAGAGTTTTTGAGGTTTTTTGTAGACATATTTGCCATCCTACAGTTTGATATCTTAGACTGCAAGGAGATCGATGCAGTCAATCCTAAAGGGACTCAACCCTGAATATTCATTGGAAGGACTGATGCTGAAGCTGAAGCTCGTGTTTTGGCCTCCTTTTGTGAAGAGCTGACTCATGGAAAAGACCCTGATGCTGGGAATGGTTGAGGGCAGGAGGGGTGGTGGAGGAAGAGACGGTTAGATAGCATCACCGACGCAATGGACATGAATTTGAGCAATTTCTGGAGATAGTGGAGGACAGAGGAGGCTAGCAGGCTACAGTCCAGTGGGTTGCAGACAGTTGGACACCACTGAGCCCCTGAACAACAGTCTGACAAGGTAGCTGCCTCAGCCACATTTGGTATCTTCACTAATACAATTTCTTTTCTTCGGAAAAGGTTTTCCATTTACTTACTCTTGCTGTTTTGCCCCACCCTTAACCTAGGGCTTTTAAACAAGTAAGCGTGGGATCGGACGATCTGATCGGATCTCGCCCTCCATGGTGCTGGAATGGTTTGTCAAAGCAGCCGGGCAAGCCATCCCAAGCCCAAGAGGACCTGAGCCTGACCTGCGGGGTGCGGAGCAAGGCGCTGGGGCTGCGCCTTGGGACCGTGCTGGCTGCAAAGAACCCGCGCTTGCGGGAGGGGCCGCTGGGTGGGGCTTCGCCTCCGGGGCTGGACCAGCAGCCAGGAAACCACCCTTGGGGCGGGGCCGGCCGGCTAGGACCCCACCACGGGCCGCGACGCTCCTCCAGGCCTCCAGGGGGCGCTGTGGCGCGTGGCCGAGCTCCCACCCGGAAGTGCTTGCCGCGAGCCGAGGGGCGGGGTGCAGAGACTGCAAGCAATACACGTGTGGCTGCCGGGATGAAGTTCGCATACAGGGTGAGCGCGGGCCAGGGGTGGTGAGGGGTTCTTAACTCGGGGTCCAGATGGAGTCTCTCCTCTAGACTGCTCCCTCGGGGTCAGGGAGCCGAGCCTGGGTTGTCTGGGTCAGGCACCACCGACCGGCTCCTCACCCGGCAGCCTGAGACAGGCCCGGCCCGGGGCCGCAGAGCCCCGGACTGGGACGGAGCGGCGCACGCGGACGAAAAGAGCAGGAGCGCTAAGGGAGGGTCACGCCGAGATCCGAGCGGGGCAGCGGAGGCCAGCCCGGACGGAAGCCCTGGCTCCCAGGCTCCGCAGCTCGCGACGTGGGGAGGACGCGGGGGCAGAAGACGGGAGCCGGGTCCAGAGCTCACTGGACGCGCTTTTGCATCTTCCCCGCGTCTCGGTCCCCTTGGCACAGCGGGCCAGCTGTGTCTGGAGCCGTGAGCGTTTGCGCGGCCCTGCCTGCTGCTGCCACTGTCCTGAAGGCTGGTCCTCCGCAGGTTCGTCGTTTCCAGCCTTTCTCTCTCTGTCAGGTCCCAGCTCCTCACGTCCCAGGCCAGGCGGCTCTAGCCACGGCGGGAGCTTCCTCAGGTCCACCCCACACCCAGGCTGCCCCTACCCAATCTGGTCTTCCAGCTCAGAATGCTCCCCCACTGTGACCCCAACCTCCCCCATCCAGCTGCTCTCGGTGCGCCCTCCATCCTTGGCTCTCCAGTCCCCCGTAGCCTCCTGGGGTTCCCAGGGCCCTGCCCGCCTGCAGCTCCAGATGCTCCTTGGCCATCTTTCCTGTCTCAGTGGCCCACACGCAGGTCGTGGGACCTGCAGGTGGTTGATGGATGAATGAATGATTGAACGGATGGGAAATGCTCCCCCACTGTGACCCCAACCTCCCCCATCCAGCTGCTCTCGGTGCGCCCTCCATCCTTGGCTCTCCAGTCCCCCGTAGCCTCCTGGGGTTCCCAGGGCCCTGCCCGCCTGCAGCTCCAGATGCTCCTTGGCCATCTTTCCTGTCTCAGTGGCCCACACGCAGGTCGTGGGACCTGCAGGTGGTTGATGGATGAATGAATGATTGAACGGATGGGCTGCCAGCAGGTTACCCTGTTCAGGAAGCCTTGAACTCCACCTGCAGTCGGAAGGCTGTTCCGTCAACAGTTCTCTTCCTGCAGCACGGGTCCTGTCCTCCCTTCCCTCCAGCAGACACCTCTTGTCTGGAGGCTTCCCTGCGCTGACCCTGCCCTTTGTCTACCCCAGCGGAAGCTCACAGCCCCTGGGGACTGGGCTTATGTATTCTGTCTTGCTCAGGGCCGTACTGAGAGGTGCCCAGAAACTGTCCTGGAAGGAGGGGGGGTGGCTCAAGGGACCCTGGGAATAATCAGGGAGCCTGCGAGAGTCTGCACCATCTCCTTGACCAGAAGCCTCGCTTCGTCGTTTCCAAGAGTTGTATTTTCTTTATATTATAGAGACAGTTTTGTTTTCTTTTCAGTTTTCAAATTTGCTGGGGACAGTCTATCGGTGTGGAAACTTAAATTTTACCTGCGATGGGAATTCAGTTATCAGCCCTGTGGGAAACAGAGTTACTGTGTTTGACTTGAAAAAGTAAGTATGCTAAAATTATCTTAGCAATAGTGATCCTTGTAAAAACAGCTTTTTCCTCACCTGTCTAAAGCACAGCTTTTACTTAAGACAGCCCAAGAGGGGCCTGCAGATTCACGTAGTGCCGATGGGTCAGCAGCGGGAGTGGCTATAGGGGCCCTGGTTTCTCCCTTCTAACCTCTCCACTGGACCCTGTGTCTTGAGATTGTATCACTTGGCTGAAATATCTGGTAGAGGATGCCTGGGCATGGGACCAGCCCTGGATTGCTGCCTGACCTGCATGCTCAGGTTCACTGTCTCCACTGAGCACACACGTGGCTCAGACATGTGACCTGGGTGAAACCCTCCTGTTGCAGAGGCTGCTTGGATCTCTGCAGGTCTCAGTTTTTTCATCTATAAGATGGGGCCACAGTACCTGCCATGCTTGTGAGTTGTTTCCTGAAGTGCAGGGTGCACCCAGGGCCAGTTCCTGGCAGGTCATTGCTGGTGTCAACTGTTTATGTGATGTGTGGCAGGGGCACTCCAAGGTTGAGGCCCTGTGACTACTGAAGAAGCAATGGAAAGTGATACGATAAAGGACAGAATTAGAGTGTGACCCAGTGGCTACTTATCTTTACTTAGTTTTCCACGACTCCACATTTTTTTTATTCCTGCAGAAGGCCTTACTGGGCGTGCTGTCCCTGGGCTTACCCTCTTATTGGGCAACTTGGTCATTTCTGGTTTCCTGACTGTATATTTGCAGGTCCTCTTGGTATGAGGCCCTAAAAGCAGAACTGACATGTTCAAAACCCATTTGTAAGGTTTTTATATGTTTTGTGCACGGGTGAGGGTTGCTGGTGCAGGCTGGCCTGCCCCTGCCCCCCGCCCAATGACGCGAGTGTAGTGGCTCAGCTCTGGTTTTTGTCTCCCAGCAACAAGTCCAATACCCTGCCCCTGGCCACTCGCTACAACATCAAGTGTGTGGGGCTGTCCCCGGACGGCCGCCTGGCCATCATTGTTGATGAAGGTAACCGCCTCGATTGGAGGGAAGGTGTGGTGGTGTCCAGATGACTAGAGGCCAACACTGAGACCCTTGGGGGTCGAGGCCCTCACAGTCCCTCCACTGCCTCGGCCACTTCTGTGTCTGGGCCTGGGTGGGCCTCGGGTGGGCATGTGAGGCATCCTCCCTGGCAGTGTGCTGTCCATACCGCAGGGCCCAGGGCCTGCCTTCAAGGCCTAGTGCGTGCATGCCATGTGCGGGGCCTCAGTCTGCTCTCCCTCCCCACGGGGCAGTGTGCTGCTGGCCAGCCTGGCCCTCAGTCCACTCCCTCCCCACGGGGCAGTGCGCTGCTGGTCAGCCTGGCCCTCAGTCCACTCCCTTCCCGCAGGGGGTGGTGCGCTGCTGGCCAGCCTGGCCCTCAGTCCACTCCCTCCCCACAGGGGGCGGTGCGCTGCTGGCCAGCCTGGCCCTCAGTCTGTTCTCCCTCCCCACGGGGGGTGGTGCGCTGCTGGCCAGCCTGGCTCTCAGTCTGTTTTCCCTTCCCGCAGGGGGTGATGCGCTGCTGGTCAGCCTGGTCTGCAGGTCTGTACTGCATCACTTCCACTTCAAGGGTGCTGTGCACAGCGTCTCCTTCTCCCCCGATGGCAGGTACGCGTCTGCGGACGGGGTGGGAGCCGTGGAGCTGCGTTACTCATGTGATGGGCTCAGATGGCCCACGATCCGAGCCAGAGATGGCCCCTGAGCCATGAGGGAGCCATGGTGTTGGGTGGCATGGGCCCCTGGCCCCGATGTCCATCATGAGGACGATGGGGCCGGACCTGGCCTGTTCTTGGACTGCAGGAAAGGGGGCTCGATCTCGGGTTGCTCACACCTGGGCCAGCCTGGCCATGTTGGGGAGGAGGCGCTCCAGTGGTCAGCTGTGAGCCCCAGCTCTGTGTCCACACTCTGAAACACAGTAGAGGGCATCCTGGGCCGGGGCTGAGTTTGTCCTGACTTTGGCGACCACCTCCCAGGCTGGTGGGAGGGCCTGAAGGGTTGTCTGCTCCAGGGCAAAAGTGGCATGACCTAGAGTCCGTCCACTTCTTCCCCGACTGTCCACCCAGAGGAGAGGGGACTTGGGGCCCATGAGAGGCAGGGTGAGGCTTAGGGCCCCGCCCAGGTTTACCTCCTGTGGGAAGCTGGCCTTGGGCTCAGGGCCTGCCCTGGTGTCGGATGTTGACGACACCGTTTCTACGGCAGGAAATTCGTCGTCACCAAAGGCAACATTGCTCAGATGTACCATGCCCCTGGGAGGAAGCGGGAATTCAACGCATTCGTCTTGGACAAAACCTATTTTGGGCCATATGACGAGACCACATGCATTGACTGGACGGATGACTCCCGGTGAGGCAGGGGTGCTGGACATAGGAGGGGCCTGAAGGGGCACCTGTGAAGTGTCTGATCACGTGGGGTGACTTGTCACGTCCCTGGCTCTTTTTCAAATGGCCTGTCACAAGCCTCTCGTGTGGGTTGGACGCAGGCCTGGCTCTTGAGTCTGAGTCAGGTCTGCTGACCCTGGTCACTGGAGAGCAGAGCGAAGCATGGCCCAGGGTGAGGACGGCCCGAGCCAGCGCGCTGCGGCCCAGCCTCCATGGCAGCCGTGGGCGGCGGGAGCACTGGCAGCGCCTCCCAGTCTGGCTGCCCAGGCAGTGCTCTGGGCAACTGTCCCCGAGGGCGTCCCGGGGCTGTGTCTGCTGCCCTGCGTTCAGGGGGCGGGGAAGGGAACGGGGGCGCGGCTGGAGGTGGCTGCCACTTTCTAGGCCAGGCCAACTCTTCCCACGTTCTCTGGGCCGCAGTGCAGGAACAGCCCCAAGCTCACACTGTGTCTGTGGAAAACGCTGGTGGGCTGTGGGCTGCCATAGCCAAGAAGTCACGCCCTTCTGCACGGCCTGGGCCCACATCGGGCTCTCCTCCTGCCAAGAGCAGTTGGCTCCGACTGGGTCAGGGAGATGGGAGGCACAGGGTCCCCCAGGCAGCCCTCCGTTGGACTCAGTGGTCAGTCCTTGGGCTCCCCTGGGCCAAGGGGAGAGACTATTTTGCAATGAGGGGCAGCGACACACGTGCGTGAGACTCCTGGCCCTGGGAGAAGCGCAAGTGGACCCAGCCCCCGCCCAGGGCGGACGCAGACCTGAGCCGACCTCGGGCGTCGCCCCTGTGCCCCGGGACGCTGGGAGGTGGATGCCCGGGAACCCAGGCCGAGCTGTGGCCCCCTGTCCCCAGGTGCTTTGCAGTCGGGAGCAGAGACATGTCCACGTGGGTGTTTGGGGCCGAGCGCTGGGACAACCTCATCTACTACGCGCTGGGGGGACACAAGGATGCCATCGTGGCCTGCTTCTTCGAGGCCAGCAGCCTGGACGTACGTCCCCGTCGCAGCCCCTCCCCTGGGGACGCGGGGGCCGTGGGGGCCAAGCAGGCTTCGGCCGCACCAGGCCACGTTCTTGTCCCCACAGCCCGGGTGGGTGTGGGCTGGGGGTTGGGGAACCCCCGGGCTCACACGTCTTCCTCTGCAGCTGTACACGCTCAGCCAGGACGGCGCCCTGTGCGTGTGGCAGTGCGACACCCATCCCGAGGGCCTGAGGCTGAAGGCCCCCACAGGCTGGAAGGCAGACCTGCTGCGGAGGGAGGAGGAGCAGGAGGAGGAGGAGGAGGGGGAGGGGGCAGAGAGGGAGACCACCATCCGCGGGAAGGCCACGCCAGCTGCCGAGGAGCAGCAGGGGAAAGTGAAGTACTCGCGACTGGCCAAGTAGGTGCCCGTCCTACGCCGGGGTGGGGGATGAGGACCGGGGGCACTGCAGGGCAGCACCAACCTGCTGTCCCCCTCCTGCCCTGGGGGGCTGGGTCTCCGCCTGCCCCGGGGTGCCGGGGCAGGGGCTGGGGTGAGGGTGTGGGACCAGCTGGGCTCTCTGGTCCCTCTCCCACAGTTATTGTGTCCCTGTCTGTTTAGGTACTTTTTCAACAAAGAAGGAGATTTTAACAATCTGACGGCTGCTGCATATCACAAGAAGGTCCACCTCTTGGTCACTGGTTTTGCTTCTGGGATCTTCCACCTTCACGAGCTCCCAGAGTTCAACCTTATCCACTCACTGAGGTCAGCACCTCTGCTGTGTGTGGGCAGTTATGTACACATGTGTGTGCGGTCGTGTACCTGTGTGTGTGCGGTCGTGTACCTGTGTGTGTATGCAATTGTGTACCTGTGTGTGTATGCGATTGTGTACCTGTGTGTGTGCGGTCGTGTACCTGTGTGTGTATGCAATCGTGTACCTGTGTGTGTATGCGATTGTGTACCTGTGTGTGTGCGGTCGTGTACCTGTGTGTGCTGTTGTGTACACGCATGTGTGTACAGTCATGTACCTGTGTGTACAGTCGTGTACCTGTGTGTGCAGTCATGTGTACATGTGTGCTCTCTGTCCGCCAGGCGGGCAGGGTGGGTAGAAGCCACACTGTGCCTGCCAGGACTGAGGGCCATGGAGGGATCAGGAGGCCCGGCCGGCTGCATGGTTGGCTTCCTGGAACACCCATGCCCACCTCTGTCCTGGGTTGAGGGGCTTGGGGTGCTGTGCCACCCTCCATCTCAGATGTGCCACTCCCACCCCCAGTCACAGGGAGGTGTGTGTGGGTCATGTCGTTCTTATCTTCTGTTTTCATTTTCCTCCTGTATCTTTGGAGTGTGGAGGAAACGGAAGTGTTGGTTTTACGAAGCCACTAAGCTCTGAGTTTTTGAACATGGGGTGCAAAAACTCTGGGTTTTCTGTTGTTCAGAGTGAAGTAAACACAGTTACCAGGTGGGGAGGAGGTGGGTACCTCCAGCCAGGAGACCTGGCCCCGTCCTGGCTCGTCCCCTGGGGTGGGGACGGAGGCCTTGCTGTGCTGACTGGGTCCTGTGTGTCTCCCCAGCATCTCGGATCAGAGGGTTGCGTCCATCGCCATCAACAGCTCTGGGGACTGGATCGCCTTTGGGTGCTCAGGTTGGTGCCTGGGTTTGTGGGGTGACCCGAGTGGAGTTCCTCCTCACTGGGAAGCCTGCCTTGCCCTACCTCGCTCCCGAGGCTCCGGGGCCAGGCTGGCAGGCCTCTGGCTCACTGTGAAGAAGCAGCCGATGAAACCTTGAGAACAAAGCCTCCGAGTTTGCGTCCCGTTGCCGCCTGGAATGCTTAGCCTGTGGCCCCGGCCTCTGGGGGCGACGTGGGAGGCTGGCATCTCCGCTCTGGGTCCCCGTGTTCAGGCCCGGGCAGGAAGCGGGTTCACGCGCGGTCCTGTGCGCCCCGCAGGCCTGGGCCAGCTGCTGGTGTGGGAGTGGCAGAGCGAGTCCTACGTGCTCAAGCAGCAGGGACACTTCAACAGCATGGTGTCCCTGGCCTACTCCCCCGACGGGCAGCACATCGTGACCGGCGGGGACGACGGCAAGGTGGGCTGGCTGCGTCCCGTCGCGGGGGGGCCCCCTCCTCTCTCTGTTCTGCTGACCGGCTGGGGGCTGCCGCACTGGTGGTCTGACCCCGGTAGCAAGGCCCCACCTGGGCTCCTGAGAAGCCATTCACAGGCTCGCCGGTGTTGGAGCGAAGAGCCTTGTACCGTGTGTCCCTTCCTGACTTGATTTTCCGTATGTGGCTCGGGTCCGTGCTGCCGGCAGCTGCTCTGACGCGGGAGGCCCCCCGCAGCCCCTAGTCCTCACTCACCAGGGCACCCACGTGGGCTGTCCTGAGCCGTGGCCTCCCCGCTCAGGTCAAGGTGTGGAACACCCTCAGCGGCTTCTGCTTTGTCACTTTCACGGAGCACTCAAGCGGGGTCACCGGCGTGACCTTCACCACCACTGGCTGCGTCATCGTGACCTCCTCCATGGACGGGACTGTGCGCGCCTTTGATCTTCACAGGTGACTTCCTGCGGGGACCTTGGCTCTTCAGGCTCCGCCTGAGCTCTGGGCTGTGAGAGCAAGGTCAAGGGGTCTGGCTTGTCAGGAAGACACGACTGAGGGCATGTGGCCCCAGAACTGTCCCAACCGGGCCATCCGCCCACAGGTACCGGAACTTCCGCACCTTCACATCCCCACGCCCCACCCAGTTCTCCTGCGTGGCTGTGGACTCGAGCGGGGAGATCGTCTCTGCTGGAGCACAGGACTCTTTCGAGGTCTTCATCTGGTCCATGCAGACGGGCCGGCTCCTTGATGTAAGGGCCACAAGTCGGGAGGGGCCAGGGTGTGGGGAGGGGGCCTTGCTGACGTGAGAAGAGTGGGGGACAGGGATCACATCCAGCAGAGGTGGCACTGTTTACATGCATTTCCTGGCAGGCTCCACTCCCTGGCCCAACCAAGGTGGGGTTCCCTCACCCTCAGCCCAGGGCCCGTGGCCTCTGCACACCAGCATCCAGCAGGCAAGTCAGGCCCCAGGGTGGAGGGCCCCCAAGGGTCTCAGGTCCTCAGAGCTCTCTTCTGAATGGCCACAGGTTTTGTCCGGCCATGAGGGGCCCATCAGCGGACTGTGTTTTAACCCCATGAAGTCGGTTCTGGCCAGCGCCTCCTGGGACAGGACGGTGCGTCTGTGGGACATGGCGGACAGCTGGAGGACCACAGAGACGCTGGCCCTCACTTCTGACGGTGAGTGGCACCCAGGGGAAAGGGCCTGTCTTAGTCACATGCTTGGATAAACCCAGGGTCCCGAGCGCATGGGCTGTCAGGACTGGTGGCCCCAGAGTTTCGTGGGCTGTTGGGGTTGGCAGCCCAGTCATGTGGCTTGGCATCAGGCTCCCCAGCAGAGCGAGCGAGTGAGGGCCCTGCTGCAGCTGGCTTCCCTCCCATTCCTGGGAGCGAGGCCCTACCCCACCGCCTGCCCGTGCCCAGCCTTCACAGAACCCAGTCGGCCCCAGGGCTCTCAGTCTCTGCGGTGGTCTAGGCTATCTGCTACCCCACACGGCTCTGATTCCAGCTTTTAGCTGTTGGGCCCTGCATCTTCTCGGAGCCCCTGTACTGACCCTGCCTCCAGCTAGTCTGTTTCTAGCCTGCCCACGGCCTCCATGTGGTGCCTCCTGCCCAGACTCGGTCACCAGGCTGCCCAGCTCGGTCATACTTGTGTGGGTCCTGCGGCCCCCAGACCCTGGCACCCCCAGGGTGCCGGGATGAGGGCAGGGCAGAGTGGCCCAATGGCTGGAGCCCAGGGTTTTTCCCAGGCCTGATTACACGTCTCTTCTTAGCTCTGGCCGTGACCTTTCGCCCTGATGGTGCTGAGCTGGCCGTGGCCACACTGAACTCACAGATCACCTTCTGGGACCCTGAGAACGCGGTGCAGACGGGCTCCATTGAGGGCAGGCACGACCTCAAGACGGGCCGGAAGGAGCTGGACAAGATCACCGCCAAGCACTCAGCCAAGGGGAAGTGAGTGCCCAGCGGGGCGCATCCCGGCACCTGGGGCTCCGTGGCTGGGACCCCAGAGGGCGCGGGTTGTCCTGGGGTCCACGTGGGTTAACAGGCGTCCATGCTCTCACACCTTGAGGATGAGTGTTTGTGGGTCCTGGTATCAGGTCCAGGGTGCATCCCTGGCAGTCTCCTGCCCCACAGGCCGTGTTTCAGAGCCTGCACCGTTTATGCCCGTCCAGGGCAGCGGCTTCTGGTCTCCCCACGTCATGAGCAGTGCTCTTTACTCTGGTTTACAGTCGCAGCTGCGCAAGGGGG
>SJYT01040024.1:89220-137097 GCA_006410635.1 Cephalophus harveyi
GCTTGGCGTCCCCCGTGCACTGGCGTTCCTGGGTGTCTGCTCGTCGGCTGACAGGCCATCGTGTGTGGGCTGTGTTAATGGGTGTGTGTCCGTGGTGCCGAGTTGCAAGGGCTGTCTGCAGACTCGAGATATGAGGCCTCAACAAATAAACGATCTGCAGATACCTCCACCCTCAGTCGCTTGTCTCCGCTTTCTCTCGAGGATGTTAATGTGAAGCACAAACGATTTTAACTGTGACAAAGGCCCACTTGCTTTTTTTTGGTCACTTGAGCTCTTTGTGTCATATCTAAGAATCCTTTGCCAAACCCCAGGTTGCAGTCTCAAGTCCTGGGAGCTAGCCAGGGCAGCGCAGGCCTGAGCCTGTCTCTTATACACATCTGGAGTGGCAGAGCGAGTCCTACGTGCTCAAGCAGCAGGGACACTTCAACAGCATGGTGTCCCTGGCCTACTCCCCCGACGGGCAGCACATCGTGACCGGCGGGGACGACGGCAAGGTGGGCTGGCTGCGTCCCGTCGCGGGGGGGCCCCCTCCTCTCTCTGTTCTGCTGACCGGCTGGGGGCTGCCGCACTGGTGGTCTGACCCCGGTAGCAAGGCCCCACCTGGGCTCCTGAGAAGCCATTCACAGGCTCGCCGGTGTTGGAGCGAAGAGCCTTGTACCGTGTGTCCCTTCCTGACTTGATTTTCCGTATGATGCCCTCTGCCCAGGGCCTTCACCACTCTGTGCTACTCAGCGGATGGCCAGAGCATCCTGGCGGGAGGGATGTCCAAGTTCGTGTGCATCTATCACGTCAGGGAGCAGATTCTCAGGAAGAAGTTCGAGATCTCCTGCAACCTGTCACTGGACGCCATGGAGGTGAGTGAGCTCCGGAGGCGCTGCAGGGCTCCGTGGTCCCCGGAGCTGTCCGGCCTCACCTGGAGGCCTCCTCACACCCTGGCCCCACAGGCACCCTGGGGACCCTCCTGACAGGTGTGCTCGCCTGGGTTCATCTGTCCTGGCCCTCGTGCCAGGTGAGGGGCTTCTCTGTGCGGCCACAGCCCACCCCTCTGAGGTGTTGGGGCTGGGGTATCCTCATCATGTCCCCAGGACAGGCCGAGGCAAGTGGCAGCAGAGGCTCCCCACGTGCGTCTCCCTTGCAGGCTCTCGCGCACCCTCTGTTCAGATGTTGAGTTACGAGAACCCGCCCTCTTCAGGCCTGACCGTGGGCCCTGGGCTGTCTTGTCTTGGGCTCCCTGTGTTCCGTGTGGGTTCCAGGCAGGACTGGGCCCCATGTTGGTGATGCAGGGGGAGGTGGGGCAGATGAGTGCACCTTCCCACCTCCCACAGTGGGACGTCTGGGTTTCGCCCTTCAGGAATTTTTGAACCGAAGGAAAATGACGGAGTTTGGCAACCTGGCACTCATTGACCAAGATGCGGAGGAGGAGGGCGGGGTTGCCATACCATTGCCGGGTGTGAAGAAAGGTGAGCAGGGGTCCTCTCGTGTCCCACAGCCAGGCCGTGGCAGGCCATCCTGCTCCCTGGCCACTTTCCTGGGTAATAGCCGCATTGCTCCCTTGTCGAGGCTATAGCGATTGATGTCCAGGAACCTGGCCTGGGTGGGTCCCCCGTGAGCAGCTGGATGTCTGGCTGGTGCCCAGCCCTGTGCCTTGCTCCTAGTACCTGTCCCCATGTGGCCAGAGAAAGAGCCTTGTGTCAGGAGTGCGGGGCCTGAAACCCCCTGCCTGGCAGCCTGGGCTGGGCGGGGTTTTCCCTAGGAGCGGGGGGCTGCTCTAGGCTGGGCCCTAGCCCGCGGGAGTGTCTACACTGAGGGCTTGCTTGTGGAGGCCACCGGCACCCGTGAAGCAGTACCTGAGGCCCTGCAGCATGGACCTCCCTTTGTGGGGGTGCCGAGGTGTGTGCAGCCCTCTGAGTAGGGGGATCTCTGTTCCCAGGTGACATGAGCTCCCGGCACTTCAAACCTGAGATCAGGGTGACTTCGCTCCGCTTCTCCCCTACCGGTGAGCCCTGGGCTTCGGGCCATCAGGGTGGGAGAGGTGGGCTTGGTCCCGCTGGGCTTTTAGGCCTGTCACCCTGCTCCCGGCGCCAGCTCTGGGCACCGCAGTCCCCCTGGGGTCAGATGTCATCTGTGTCCTTGCTGGAGGGCAGATGTGGCTGCAGACGTGCCTGGCGTGGGGGCACGGAGGCAGGCGGCTCCCCCACCCCCCCCCCAGTGGTGTCAGATGTGTATAAGAGACAGCCCCACGCCCCACCCAGTTCTCCTGCGTGGCTGTGGACTCGAGCGGGGAGATCGTCTCTGCTGGAGCACAGGACTCTTTCGAGGTCTTCATCTGGTCCATGCAGACGGGCCGGCTCCTTGATGTAAGGGCCACAAGTCGGGAGGGGCCAGGGTGACTGGAGTGTCCGGCGGGGACAGGACAGGGTCTCAGTGGCTGGGGTTCACAGGGGCCATAACAGAGGCCCGGGCACCCCTTCCTGAGGGGCCAGCATCCCCAGGCTCCCTCCACACTGTCACTCGGGGTCCCAGATGTGTTCAGGACGTGTTCTTCAAAAAAAGGGAGAAAGTGGAAATAAATGTTCAGGAAGCCTTTCTCAAGTCTACTTTTTGTTGCAGGGCGCTGCTGGGCGGCCACCACCACCGAGGGGCTCCTCATTTACTCCCTGGATGCCCAGATGCTCTTTGACCCATTCGAGCTGGACACCAGCGTCACCCCCGTGCGGATCCGGGCGGCGCTGCGCCAGCGGGACTTCACCAGGGCCATCCTCCTAGCCTTCCGGCTCAACGAGAGGAAGCTGCTGCAGGAGACCCTGGAGGCGGTGCCCTGGGACGAGAGTGAGCCTGGGCCAGAGGAGCGGGGGGGGCCGGGGGCCTGCGTTCACACATGCTGGCTGGTTCCGTACGTGCAGAGGCCACGAGCTGTGAGCGCATCTCTCCTGACGGGGTCTTGGTGGGCTGAGTGTGGCTGTCCTTCCCTCACAGTCGAGGTCATAAGCTCCTCCCTGCCCGAGTTGTACGTGGAGAAGGTGCTGGAATTTTTAGCTTCATCCTTTGAAGTATCTCGCCATCTAGAATTCTACCTCATATGGACTCAGAAACTGCTCATGGTCCATGGACAGAAGCTGAAGTCCAGGTACACCCTGCCCACTCACCGTGGACTCCCGTCACTGGGGCCACTGGTCGGGATGGGGGCAGCAGCCTTTACCCGGGGACAGCGTGGAGCGAGTCCCGGGGGCCTCGGGTGGTGGCCCACACTGAGGAACGTCTTCTTCCAGAGTGGGGACGCTGCTGCCGGCGGTTCAGTTCCTTCAGAAGAGCATCCAGCGCCACTTGGACGATGTCTCCAAACTGTATGTGATGTCTCCCAGGGGTCGGGGGCAGGGGGACTTTCACTGTCGCCAGCTGGTCCAGCCAGGGCCACTCCCCGTGTTGTCAGACCTGGGCTCAAAGGGCCCCCGCGTCGGTCTCACTGACGCGAGTCCCATGTGTCCTCACAGCTGTGACTGGAACCGCTACAACCTGCAGTACGCGCTGGCCGTCTCGAAGCAGCGGGGCCTGAAGCGGCCCTCAGAGCCCCCGGGCAGCGAGGAGGAGGCAGACGCGTCCGAGGACGACGACGACAGTCTGCACCTGCTCGGGGGAGGGCCTGGGCACGCGGACGGGCCGCTGGCCTAGGGCCGCGCCCCACGGCTCTGGTTGGGACACTGGGCGAGGAGGGGCCGCCACCGCAGGGGGCAGCCGTCCTGAGAGCCAGAGCCCCAGCACCGGGGCTCGCTCCACGGCAGGCACCAAACACCGCCGCGGGGTCGGGTTCCCGGCGGGCACGGCTCAGCACTCGGCCCGGGAGCCGCTGCCGTTGAAAACACCTTGCAGAGGCTAATGGGCTAACGTGTGTAGATGCAAAAACATAGGTATTAAGGCTGATCTCTGAATTTAAAGTGCTTGTAATGCATCCTGGGTGTGACTGTCATGCTGGCACCTCCATGCCAGCGAACAGATGAGCTGGGCAGGTAGCCTGGCCACCAGCCCCATCTCCCTGCCCAGGGTTGGAGCAGGGAGCATCCGCTGGACTCTGAGTTTGGAGACGGCCTGGGACCCCCAGCGCTGGGCCTGGAAGGGCTTCGCAGGGAGACTTGTCGGACCTGCTTGCCAGCTCCAAGGAGGACTCCATCCCGCGAGGCCTGTCAGGAAGGGTCACCCCGAGGGTGGTCCAGACCACAGCCAGGCGCCTGGTCTCTAAGCAGTGACAGCCTCCAGGGTCGGGACACAGACCCCAGCCTGCAGGTCTCCAGAGGTATGGCCAGGAGTCACTGGATGTTACTGGGAAGAGCAGCAGGCAGGCTCTTGCTTGTCGGTTGGGCCTGCGCGTCACCTTGCAGTGCTCTCCTATCTGCTTGTGAAACGTGTGTGCTACCTCCCGAGGAATCATTTCTATTGTAAATATAATATCTATCAGATCCTCTTCCATCATTGGGTCTTAAGCTATAAATAAACACATGGATGGTTATGTATGTTCAGACACACATAACTCATCTGTAAGCTATCCCCGTGGTCCTAAAAAGAATTCAGACAGACCTTTTTCTCCCCTCTCCCTGCTGGTGGTTGTCACCCACCAAGATTGGGACACAAATACTCAACCTACTGTCAAAAGACACTATAGCAGCAGGCGGTGAAGAGCAGTGTAGGTTCTGTCTTCCCACGCCCATCTAGGGGTTAGGCTTCCCCACTAATAATCAAAAGAGGACCGAGTAATGTAACCTTGACCTTCCTCTAGAGGCTACCCCAACATCACTCCTGAAACAAAATTCCTGTGTTAATTTGATTTCCCCATTACATGCAGCTATACAGTTCTCGTCTTTACAGATTTTTGCGTGTTTATTTTTGGCGGCACTGGGTCGTCATTGCAGGTGGGCTTTCTCTAGCGGCAAGTGGGGCCACTCTTCCTCATGCTCAGGCTTCTCACTGCGGTG
This sequence comes from Cephalophus harveyi, assembly GCA_006410635.1. Taxonomy (NCBI): domain Eukaryota; kingdom Metazoa; phylum Chordata; class Mammalia; order Artiodactyla; family Bovidae; genus Cephalophus; species Cephalophus harveyi. The sequence continues at coordinate 94,185 of SJYT01040024.1, forward strand.
GCGTGTCTTACTGCAGAGCACAAGCTCTAGGCAGGCAGGCTCGGTAGTTCAGGCACGTGGGCTTACTTTCTCCCTGACAAGTGGCTGTCTCTTATACACATCTAGAACTGGGTCGTCATTGCAGGTGGGCTTTCTCTAGCGGCAAGCGGGGCCACTCTTCCTCGTGCTCAGGCTTCTCACTGCGGTGGCGTGTCTTACTGCAGAGCACAAGCTCTAGGCAGGCAGGCTCGGTAGTTCAGGCACGTGGGCTTACTTTCTCCCTGACAAGTGGGATCCTCCCGGACCAGTGATTGAACGCATGTCTCCCTCATTGTCAGGCAGATTCTGCACCACCGAGCCACTCAGAAAGCCCACACACCACTAGACAGTCCCTTAACGACGTACTTAAATGCCTCCCTACAGAGCTCGGGCCTGCCATCATCTACAACCCAGGACACCCCAGCAACTGGGTGCCAGCCGAAAACTAACCTTACAGCTTGTTATCTGTTCCACACAGGGGGATCCAAAATGAGTCAGCAAAGGAACTGACCCAAACCAAAGATGGTCAAGCCTTCCAGGGTGCTCCTAACTTGTCTGGGCAGCCTTAGAACATGCTGGCTACCAAGAGCCCATTGAGTATCAAGCATGGGTTCAAGTAAAATAAGTGTAACAGGTCCCCAGACGGGAATTACTTAAAGAGTTCCCAGTGTAAAGTCACTGTGCCTGACACCTCGACCAGCCTGACCCACAACTCCAACCCTCCCTCTGGGAGCAGCCTGTAAAGCAGCGTCACCTGCATCCTTTCAGGGCCGAGCCTATGCTCTCCGGTGCGTGCTCACACCGCTCACTCTTGATCATTATAGAATAAAGGTTCCCTTTGCTTGCTTCTGAACTGAACTTGGTCTCCACCTACTGGCATGAGTGACAGCGAGCAGAAGGTGGCGCCCGACTCACAGGGGTTGTAACATGTCATCCCGAGACAAGTATTTTTCACCCAGGAGAGCAGATAAAAAGGGAGCAGTGCCAGGAGCCAGCACGAGGAGTCCCGCCCGTGGCCAAGGTCATGAGGTAAAGGGGCCCAACAGGCAAAGGTGAGTCAGGCCTTAAGGGAGCCTCGCTGGATCTGCTCATGCATCTGCCCCAAAAACCAGAGTCTGCCTGCCTTGCTGCATTACGCCTTTCACCTATATTTCTGACGTTAACAGGGGCTATCCCCTACCACCTTTCTCTGGAAAAAATTAACTTAGAGCTCCAGTTAACAGTCTTCTGCATATAAAAGGAGTGTCTCAGATCAAAAGCACGCGGACGGGCCGCTGGCCTAGGGCCGCGCCCCACGGCTCTGGTTGGGACACTGGGCGAGGAGGGGCCGCCACCGCAGGGGGCAGCCGTCCTGAGAGCCAGAGCCCCAGCACCGGGGCTCGCTCCACGGCAGGCACCAAACACCGCCGCGGGGTCGGGTTCCCGGCGGGCACGGCTCAGCACTCGGCCCGGGAGCCGCTGCCGTTGAAAACACCTTGCAGAGGCTAATGGGCTAACGTGTGTAGATGCAAAAACATAGGTATTAAGGCTGATCTCTGAATTTAAAGTGCTTGTAATGCATCCTGGGTGTGACTGTCATGCTGGCACCTCCATGCCAGCGAACAGATGAGCTGGGCAGGTAGCCTGGCCACCAGCCCCATCTCCCTGCCCAGGGTTGGAGCAGGGAGCATCCGCTGGACTCTGAGTTTGGAGACGGCCTGGGACCCCCAGCGCTGGGCCTGGAAGGGCTTCGCAGGGAGACTTGTCGGACCTGCTTGCCAGCTCCAAGGAGGACTCCATCCCGCGAGGCCCGTCAGGAAGGGTCACCCCGAGGGTGGTCCAGACCACAGCCAGGCGCCTGGTCTCTAAGCAGTGACAGCCTCCAGGGTCGGGACACAGACCCCAGCCTGCAGGTCTCCAGAGGTGTGGCCAGGAGTCACTGGATGTTACTGGGAAGAGCAGCAGGCAGGCTCTTGCTTGTCGGTTGGGCCTGCGCGTCACCTTGCAGTGCTCTCCTATCTGCTTGTGAAACGTGTGTGCTACCTCCCGAGGAATCATTTCTATTGTAAATATAATATCTATCAGATCCTCTTCCATCATTGGGTCTTAAGCTATAAATAAACACATGGATGGTTATGTATGTTCAGACACACATAACTCATCTGTAAGCTATCCCCGTGGTCCTAAAAAGAATTCAGACAGACCTTTTTCTCCCCTCTCCCTGCTGGTGGTTGTCACCCACCAAGATTGGGACACAAATACTCAACCTACTGTCAAAAGACACTATAGCAGCAGGCGGTGAAGAGCAGTGTAGGTTCTGTCTTCCCACGCCCATCTAGGGGTTAGGCTTCCCCACTAATAATCAAAAGAGGACCGAGTAATGTAACCTTGACCTTCCTCTAGAGGCTACCCCAACATCACTCCTGAAACAAAATTCCTGTGTTAATTTGATTTCCCCATTACATGCAGCTATACAGTTCTCGTCTTTACAGATTTTTGCGTGTTTATTTTTGGCGGCACTGGGTCGTCATTGCAGGTGGGCTTTCTCTAGCGGCAAGCGGGGCCACTCTTCCTCGTGCTCAGGCTTCTCACTGCGGTGGCGTGTCTTACTGCAGAGCACAAGCTCTAGGCAGGCAGGCTCGGTAGTTCAGGCACGTGGGCTTACTTTCTCCCTGACAAGTGGGATCCTCCCGGACCAGTGATTGAACGCATGTCTCCCTCATTGTCAGGCAGATTCTGCACCACCGAGCCACTCAGAAAGCCCACACACCACTAGACAGTCCCTTAACGACGTACTTAAATGCCTCCCTACAGAGCTCGGGCCTGCCATCATCTACAACCCAGGACACCCCAGCAACTGGGTGCCAGCCGAAAACTAACCTTACAGCTTGTTATCTGTTCCACACAGGGGGATCCAAAATGAGTCAGCAAAGGAACTGACCCAAACCAAAGATGGTCAAGCCTTCCAGGGTGCTCCTAACTTGTCTGGGCAGCCTTAGAACATGCTGGCTACCAAGAGCCCATTGAGTATCAAGCATGGGTTCAAGTAAAATAAGTGTAACAGGTCCCCAGACGGGAATTACTTAAAGAGTTCCCAGTGTAAAGTCACTGTGCCTGACACCTCGACCAGCCTGACCCACAACTCCAACCCTCCCTCTGGGAGCAGCCTGTAAAGCAGCGTCACCTGCATCCTTTCAGGGCCGAGCCTATGCTCTCCGGTGCGTGCTCACACCGCTCACTCTTGATCATTATAGAATAAAGGTTCCCTTTGCTTGCTTCTGAACTGAACTTGGTCTCCACCTACTGGCATGAGTGACAGCGAGCAGAAGGTGGCGCCCGACTCACAGGGGTTGTAACATGTCATCCCGAGACAAGTATTTTTCACCCAGGAGAGCAGATAAAAAGGGAGCAGTGCCAGGAGCCAGCACGAGGAGTCCCGCCCGTGGCCAAGGTCATGAGGTAAAGGGGCCCAACAGGCAAAGGTGAGTCAGGCCTTAAGGGAGCCTCGCTGGATCTGCTCATGCATCTGCCCCAAAAACCAGAGTCTGCCTGCCTTGCTGCATTACGCCTTTCACCTATATTTCTGACGTTAACAGGGGCTATCCCCTACCACCTTTCTCTGGAAAAAATTAACTTAGAGCTCCAGTTAACAGTCTTCTGCATATAAAAGGAGTGTCTCAGATCAAACCCCTTTGATGGCTCTCTAACTTACCTGACAGGCTTGCCCAGATTTTTACAACTACGCCTGTGATTGTTTACAGCCCCACAACCGCGAGAGGCACAAAGCTTAAAGCATCTTAAAGATATAGAGCCCCTTTTTAAAGAGCTAAAAATTATATCAGTGTAGGTTTTCATTGTTGAGTTAATGACTGCCGCCAGGCCTCCATATCCTTTATCTTTTAGGCACCTGGAGGATATTAATCAATGTAATTGGGATGTAGAAAGAATATAGTAGTTTTGATGTTAGCAATACTAGACTTTTGAGTTAATGAATTTTCTCTTTGTTATAAATCACTATACTCCTCTTGTTATAAATTGTTGTGTCCTTGCTATGTAAGAATGTAACCTTAATTAGTGCTTTCTGAGAGTGACACCAGACTTTAGTAAGAACAACACTTTTAGGGCAAATAAGTTTTCTGGTTGAAGGACCCTTATCAGAAAAGGGCCATAAAATGCTAATAGGCCTCCTGGCCATAAGATGACGTAAATCACCTAAGACCTGTGTATACAACTAAGTATGCAGAGAGAAAGCCTGGTCTCGATAAGGGTCAGGGCTGCCAACCCTGCATGACTTTGTATTATCCATTGATCTCTATGTACAACCAAAAGTATAAAAAGCTTTCCTGGAAAATAAAGGATGGACCAGTTTCTCAGAAATCTGGCTCCCCCCAGGTCGACTCTCTCTCTCTTTCTCCCTCTCCCTCCCTCTTTTTCAGCCTGATCCCTTGGAACGCAGAGGCTCTCTGTGTCTACTTATTTCCCCAGGCTTCTAAGACCCACGTGAGAGGGAGCCCAAGGCGGGGCACCCTCTGCTAATCAAGCGGGCGCCTGTGGCCTAACGTAGATGGTGCAAGTTTCTTGTCTTGAGACTTTATTAGCTTTCCGTGTAAACCAAGGAATATCAGCCTCTTTTCTCCACTAATTTTCCTACTGTCCTCTCCTAATCTCTCTTTATATCTATAATTAAGTAAGTTTCTTCCTAGACGCCGACTCTGTCCACTCTTTGAATTACCCTGGATCCACCGGGGCTGGACCCCGGCAGAGCAGGCCTCAGGGTTGATGATCACGGGTGCCAGCTTAGCCCAGGATGAGCTCACCATGGAAAGGGGGGGCTATCAGAGATCTACCCGCCTCAGTGGAGGAACTGGCTGAAACACCAGCCTCCGGTTAGACTGCAGACTGTGGAGAGCTGTGTAGACAGCGTGCTGATGGATAATAGAGCAGCCCTCAGCTCTCTCCTGGCAGAGCAAGGTGTCTGTGTGGCCGCCACACCTGCTGCGGCACGTGGCCACCACCCACCGAGTGGCCACGACAGGAACTACACCAACTGGGCAGCTGGGGACACGGCCCTGCTGATTCTGCCCTGGAGGCATGGGGTTCTATAAAGGACCTTCCTGTAAGTTTGAGTAAAGTTGGCTTTATCCGCTGGTATTTCTTTAGTTACAGCACTATTGATTCCTCTGTTTGGGCCTGTAATTCTTAACTTTCATGTCAAGTTTGTCTCCCTAAGGCCACAGGCAACCAGATTATTCCTTTGTCAACCCGTGTCAACCCTGAGCCAGTAGATAGCAATCCCTCCAACCATCCAGTTTGCATACCCGAGAGTGTGTACAGCTCCATCGTCAAACTGTTTTATTCCCTAAGCCCTTGCTAGGCCTACGCCCCTTAGCAACAGGAGGCAGCTAAAGCAGTGGTTGCCTCCATCCCTCAAGACTGAGGAATGACCCAAAGACAGGCATGGACTAAAACCACCACAAGGTAGGAAATGATACAGAGAAAACCAAGCCTGTTTGCAGGGGTGACTGTGGATCACAACAAACTGTGGAAAATTCTTAAAGAGATGGGAATACCAGACCACCTTACCTGCCTCCTGAGAAACCTGTGTGCAGGTCAAGAAACAATTAAAATCGGACATGAAACAACAGACTGGTTCCATATTGAGAAAGGAGTACGTCAAGGCTGTATAGTGTCACTCTGTTTATTTAACTTATATGCAGAGTATATCATGAGAAATGCCAGCCTGGATAAAGCACAAGCTGGAATCAAGATTGCTGGGAGAAATATCAATAACCTCAGATATGCGGATGACTCCACCCTTATGGCAGAAAGCAAAGAGGAGCTAAAGAGCCTCCTGATGAAAGTGGGAGAGTGAAAAAGCTGGCTTAAAATTCAACATTCAAAAAATGAAGATGACGGCATGCAGTCCCATTACTTCATGGCAAATAGATGGGGAAACAATGGAAACAATGACAAACTTTATTTTCTTGGGCTCTAAAACTACTGCAGATGGTGACTGCAGCCTTGAAATTAAAAGATGTTTGCTCCTTGGAAAGAAACGCTATGACCAACCTAGACAGTATATTAAAAAGCAGAGCCATTACTTTGCCAACAAAGGGGTATCTAGTCAAAGCTATGGTTTTTCCAGTAGTCAAGCATGGAAGTGAGACTTGGACCATAAAGAAGGCTGAGGGTCAAAGAATTGATGATTTTGAACTGTGGTGTTGGAGAAGGCTTTGGAGCATCCCTTGGACTGCAAGATCAAACCAGTCAATCCTAAAGAAAATCAGTCCTGAATATTCACTGGAAGGACTGAAGCTGAAGCTCCAATACCTGATGCGAAGAGCTGACTTATTGGTAAAGACCCTGATGTTGGGAAAGATTGAGGGCAGGAGGAGAAGGGGATGACAGAGTATGAGATGGTTGGATGGCACCACTGACTCAATAGACATGAGTCTGAGCAAGCTCCGGGGATGGTGAAGCACAGGGAAGCCGGGTGTGCTGCAGTCCATGGGGCCGCAAAGAGTCAAACACAACCAACCCACTGAACAGGGAAACAGCTTGCTGACAGCCCCTCTGACCAAGAATCACGCGGGCACATGAAAGACAAGAATGAAGGATTGTGAACTTTACACATCGAGGGCCGAAGACCCACTGTGTCCTACTCCCAGTCTGCACATGGACCTGGGAAGAGGCATGAAGTGCCGCCACTGCCCCAGCGCAGAGCTCTCCATAAGGCTGCTTTCCATCAATCCCACCCTTCCCTTCTTGCTTCCGCATAAACAGCCCCTCCGAAGCCCTCAGGTACACACATCTGAGCTTCACCCCCTGGTCCTTGCCTGGCCCCGTGGATAAAGCCTTTTCTCCGCAAAGACCTGGCCTCTACCTGACCTTCCCCTTGCACAACCAGGTCAATGGAAACTCGAAGAGCAAATAAGGTAAGTTCTAGCTGAATAAAACAGGAGCCAGTGGAAATGCCTTTGAAAGGTGGCCCACGGTAGTCAGCCCTGGCCCCACGCCTGCACACTAGGTAGAGAGGTGCTGCCATCAGCTCACCTCCTTTCCCTGTCTCTTATACACATCTGGTGAGGGTTGGGGAACGGCGGCGAGGGTGGGGGGGACGGGGGTGGGGTAAGGTCGCCAGGCCGCTATAGTCGGGACCCTCACTCCGTCCCAACTCAGCGAACCGGAAAGGGGGCCGTGGATGAGAGTTGGACAAGCGGGCGCCGGCCACTCGGTGTCGCCAGTCACGTTGAAGCCTTATGGCGTCACTGAAGTTAACTTTCCGGAACCGGTATCTCAGCACTGTGCTTCTAGGGGGCTGCGACCCTGCGTCGTCCCGCCCCGGGGAAACCGGCGCGGGGCGGCGACTGCGCGCGAGGCCGCGCAGATCACTGCGGGGCGCCCGGGGCGCCCGCGGGGCGGAGCCCGACTCCCGGGCTACTGCGCAGGCGCGGCCCCGCCCCCCGTGACCTGTGACCCTGGTCTCCTTGCGCAGCATGGCGGCGTTCAGGGCTCTGGCGGCGTCAAGGCTGGCGGTGACCGCCGGGTTCGCGCCGCGTCCCGGCCTGTGGCCGCTGCCCTTCGGCGGCCCGGCGCGCTCCTCGCGCGCGGCCCTCCACGTCTCCGCCCCGCGCCCCGGGCCCAGGGTTGCAGTGGTGAGCGGCCGCGGGCACCTGGGGGGATGGGAACCTGGGGCCTTGGGGGCCGAGCGCCGAGGCCGCCTTCCCACCCAGTCTCTGCCCGCGGTCGGCTCTTCTGCACCCACGCCGTCCCGCGGCTCCCCAGCCCTTCCCCGCCCCCGCGGTCGGCCTCTCCCCCAGTTGGAGGCGGTCGGCCGCCCGGCGGACCCCTAGACCCTGGTGACCGGCCCTCCATCCCCGCAGGTGCTGTCTGGATGCGGGGTCTACGATGGAACCGAGCTCCACGAGGCCTCATCGTAAGCCCCCGGGCGGCTCACCCTCGGGAGGGCCGGTTCCCCTTTTCCTGAACCGTCTGGAGAAACCTTCCTGCTGGTTAGAAAGGCAGAGACCATGGTGGACGCGAAGGAAAACGTTTGAAGTCATGCATGTGAAATACAGGGAGGCACAAACTAAGCATTTTAGCATCGCCTCTGATGTCACCCAGCAGTAAACACCCTCTCCCCTCCTGTTTTTCCACACACCTGTGTTACACGCGTTGGAATCACCAGATCCTGTGTTCTGGAGATCGAGCTCCATCCCATGTTTATAGCGTGATTGTGAAGGGTGGTGCAATGACCTCACTGTAGACAGGTGTTACTGGTGTAGCCTGTCAGTTGTTACCAGGTAGTTTATATTTTGGCTTTTCATTTATTTGAGAAGTTACTGTGAGTAGGACTGAAGAGGCTGTGAGATTCAAAGTTAGTTGGACAGCAGAGTGACGTAGTGGTTAAGGAACACCCCCTCTCCCAAGCCTGGGACCTCACTGGCCCCAGAGGACCCTGACGCTGGTGTGTCTGCTGAGCCCTCCCATTGCGGGTGGCCAGCGTGTGCTGGTGTTGGCTGGACAGGGAGTGAATTTCATGGGTCAAATGTACATGAGGTTTAAGGAGCAGAGACCAGATCCAGGGGTTCCCAGCGCTGCCAGGAGACGGCTGTGATCTCTCTTGGGGTCATGCTTTCATACCACCTCCTTTCCTGGAAGGGAGTGGTGACAGCCCTGCCAGGGATGGATCACATGCCAGTGTTTGGACTCAGGCTGGCACCAAGCAGCCCTGGGCAACGCTCCTATCATCGGCAGCTCCCAGGATGCCTACGTGTCTTCCTGGCTCCCACCCCCATGAAGGGAAGGTTGAGGGGACCAGGACCACCAGAAGCCCTCCTCAAACCCTCGAGGCCATTGTCAGCTGGCCCCTGGGAGGACGAGTGCCCAGAGGCCGCCTGGGAACCTAGACATCCAGGCTGTGACCGCAGCTGGTCACCCGTCCCCATACCCTGCTTTGTAGAAGGAGCTTGGCGCTGGCTGGTCTTCTCCAGGTCAGTGACGGCGACTCACATGGAGGGCATTTGGATTGTTAGTGAGCCAGCTATAACTATTTTCAGAGCAAGGAGGCTTAACCTGAGTGAGGAGTGTGCGCCTGTCGGTCAGCTGAAACCCTGTGTTTATAAGCGCCTGTGGGCAGGAAGGGGTGGGCTGGGCACAGGTCAGTCTGGTCTGGTTCCCCCCATGCAGGATCCTGGTCCACCTGAGCCGCGGGGGGGCCGAAGTCCAGATCTTCGCCCCTGATGTCCCTCAGATGCACGTGATTGACCACATCAAGGGACAGCCTTCCGAGGGTGAGACCAGGTACGAGCCTTCTGCCTCATCCCTCAGTGTGGACGGGCGAGGCTGAAACTCCCCGAGAGCCCGCCCACAGTTGCTTCATCTTAGCCCGTGTTCAGGTGGACTTCACAGCCGTGGTCCTGGGCTTGTCCCGGGCCTCGGGGTGCTCTCGCTTCCCACACTACAGGAACAGTGTAGGCGGGTCTCCCCAGTGAGCTCTCATACCTGCCTTCTGACCGAAGGCGTGTGCGTTCCTTTGGCCTTGAACCTCATCCACCCGCCTGGGCCCCAGATATCTGTGAGCAACTCCCACCAGCATTTCTGTTCCGGTGTGCAGAACAGAGGGTGTGCAGCCCTGCTCTTGGATTTCGTCCTGCCTGCGCTATGGGGTGACGGCCCCTGGAGGCTGTTTCCTAGGGGCCCTCAGTCCAGGGTGCGGACAGTGAGGGACGGGGTGGTGGGAAGGAAACGTGGTGCCCTGTCCCGGGACTGAGAGCCCCGGGTGAGGACCCTGGCCCTGGTCTGCCCACAGGGCGGGGAGAAGTTCCCGCTGCGGCTGGTCCTTCAAAGTCGCCTCTTAACGCTCCACCCACAGTTCCATCCCATCTGCTCTCTTCACTGAACGCCACTTGGTGGCCCTACCTTACGCTGGCGTCTAAGTGACCAGGTGTGGTGGTTCTGAGCGCCATCTGATAGGGTCCGGAGACTGCGTGTAGACCCGCTGGGGTCCCTGTCACCGTGTGGCCTGTGAGCCGGGAGGATGGGGCCTCTTGTGTCAGGGCAGCCCCACCCCGCCCCCGTCCATGCTGAGGGATGGACTGTCTGCACTGACCCTTTGGGGCCTCTGCTCATCCCCAGGAACGTTCTGACTGAGTCGGCGAGGATTGCGCGAGGCAAGATCACCGACCTGGCCAAGCTCACTGCCGTCAACCACGACGCGGCCATCTTCCCCGGGGGCTTCGGGGCCGCCAAAAACCTGTATGTGTTGCTGCTTGGGCTCTCCTCCTTTTCCCCCAGGGCTTTGGGTGGGGACACGATGGTGACAGGAGCAGCTGTTGGGGGACAGTGACAATGTAGCTGCCCCAGGACAGGGGACCCCAAAGGGAGGAGGCTCCCGGAACAGGCCATCCATCAGGCGTGGAGCTGGGGGGCCGCTCCCCGGAGCTGTTCCCTGCAGAAACCCGCCCTCTTGTGGACCTTGCAGGGGGGCAACAGTCCTTCCTTCCCAGTGGGGCCATTTGGCCACGGTCCTGATGAGGCCGGGTGCCCTGTTCTTTCTGTCCCGTGGGAACCGGAGGGTAACTGGACCTCGAGCCCGGAGGCCGTCATGACCGCAGCCGTGACGTGTTTTGGCTTTCAGGTCCTCTTTCTGTTCTCCGTTCCTTTAACTCTCTTCTCCACATTTCATGGAAGTCCTCTTATGCTGGCCTTGCGGGCCCAGCACGTCCCTTCCGCCGGGCTGCTGCTCCCGTGGCAGAGGGGCTCGCTGCAGCTGGGGCTATGCCAGGAGGCACCAGACAGCCGCGCCTGCGGCTCTGGGGCTCCAGCACGGTGCGTTGTGCCCAACACCACCATTCTCCTCCGTTGAGCCATTCACTCGTGGTGGTTCTGCTGCAGCACGATGGCCTCCCAGCTGGCGCTTTGTCTGCCCGGGTTCCGTGCCCCCGGGAGCAAGGGCAGAGGCACTTCCATTCCGAGTCCATCCCTGCCCCCAGCCCATCACTTCCAGGCTCACCTCTGCTCACGGACGTCCACAGAGTGCCTCCTCTCTCACATTCCCAGTGGTTTCCACAGTCCTTCCCCACACTCCTGCCACGCCTCGTGCCCACTGCCTCTCTCATGGCCAGCCTTGGGGTGCTCTCCACCATCTCCGTGCTCCCGAGCCTCTTGGCGGGAGGCAGCACGTCTCGTCTGCGTCAGCTGGGCTCGTCCCCCTGGTGGGACCAGGCTTCCATCTCTGAAGGATGAGCTGGATTCACAGAGCCTGCCCCAGTCCCTAGACCCTGCCCAGTCTGAGGGCAGCGGCACCACTGTGTCCTTGTGTGGGGAGGGGGTTGGGCTTGTGTCTCTGGTGTGGCTCACGACCTGCTTCATGTGACTTAGCCGTTGTGAGGAAGCAGTGCCTTGGGTCAGCATCCTTGTCTGTGAGGTCACAGACCCCCAGGGAGCTGTCTCTCTGACCTTTCCAGAAGAAAGGCCAGCTTCTTGCCAGTGGTCTGTGCGATTCACACGGGGCAGCAGGTGAGCTCAGTGTGACCTGTTCCCTGTGGAACCCCAGTTCTTCCTGCAGGGGACCCCAGGACCCCTCTCCAGCACCGTTGCCAAGTCTGATTTCTGCGAGATTCACACACGTGTCTTAAAAATCCAGTAAGATGGTAGCCTCTTGTTCTGCACTTTGTATTTTTCAGTTAAAGCTGCGACTTGTCCGTTAACAGGCGGCTGCGCATGCAGATCCCATCATGTAGTGACATGGGGCTGACGAGACTCCAGGGCTCTTCATCACTTGTGGGGGTTTAGCTGATGTGCGTGTGGTTAAAGTGTAAAGTCTGACCTATTTTGAGGCTCTCACACAGCCTGAGAGCCTACTGGGGCAGAGGCCTTGACGGAGGGAGCCAAGGGGGGCTCGTGGCAGAGAGTGCTGTGGCGTCACCAGGTCTGAGCCCACCCAATGGAGGGGGACCATCCAGACCCTCGGTGCTCTTGTCTTGTGAAGAAGACGGGTCTTGTTTGACTTGACTCTCATCCCTGTTAGTGATGCACAGGCTCCATCATGGGTTTCAGGCCAACGGCGCTTCCTGCTGCTCCAGGGCTGACCCAGCAGACGGCTGAGCGCCCACACGTGTCTGCACACGTGTCACTTCCTTCAGCTGCTAAGTTGACGGAGCACTCGGGATCCAGGAGGGGGTGTTCCCCAGGCCGGCGGAGGTGGAGCCCAGAGGTCTGAGGAGCCCTCTTCTCGTGGCAGGAGCACATTTGCCGTGGATGGGGGCACCTGCAAGGTCAACAGAGATGTAGAGCGCGTGCTGAAGGAGTTCCACCAGGCCGGAAAGCCCATTGGGTAGGTGTGGCTGGGAGAGGCGGCCATAGCGGGGTGGTGGGAGCGCCATGGTGGAGCCTGCGGTGTGGCCATGCCGGGTCCCCCAGCCAGGAGCTGGGCTTGGAGCTGTATGGTTTTGGAAACTCTAGGCCCTTTCCTCACTGTAACTCGGGGTTTCATGTGAGTTCACAAAGCCTTCCAGCTCTGAGAATTCTGAAGTTGTGTGGTTACATTAATGTTTCTGGGTGACATAACGGGGGGGGGAGAGGGTGAGTCTGTCCATGTCTAGAAGGTTCCCTGATCGTGCTCTGGCCCTAGCCTTTGCCAGGCCTCTCCTCGCTCCCGGCTGAGGCAGCCCCTAGGCTAGCTGGCCTGTCCTTCCTGGAGCCACAGCAGCCCTGAGCACAATGCCGGCCCCTGTGACACAGCTGAGCTTCCCTGGGGACTAGATCCTGTGCCGGTCGCACACTGGGCCCGCACTCAGGGCACAGCCACTCCTCATTGCCCAGTCCTTGGTCCTCGGTCCTGGTCCCAACAGACTGGCTGTAACTCACACCAGGAGGCTCTCAGGGACAAGAAATGGCCACGTCATCATCCGACCTGCTCAGGCTGTCCTGTCCACGAGCACCCCGGGGGCTCCTCAATCCTGCTACCCGTCAGGCTGTCCTGTCCACGAGCACCCCGGGGGCTCCTCAGTCCTGCTTTACTGAGACGGCGGTGCTGGAGCGCGTGGTTCTCGTGCTCTGGGTCATCCCTGACTGGGGAAGTCCTCCCAGGAGCACAGTGGCGCACAGATGCATTGAAAGAAAACTTGCCAGGCCTCCATCACACAGCTGCTTGCTGCTTTCTCTCAGCCAACTGGAGAAGGAGCTGTAGAGTGCTCAGTCTGGGGAGGACATGAAGGCTGGAGAGGACAGCCTACCAAGGGTTAAACGTCCAGGACACACATCCCCCAGCGGCCATAGCCCCAGAGGGCATGTGCCCATACAACACCTCCACCCCAGACCCTGGATGTTCCGACTGCCCATGGGAGGCGGTGCCGAGCAGTTGCAGAGCCCAGCTGATCAGCCGTGGTGCCTCGCTGAGGCAGGGCTTGGGCTTGCGGACAAGCGCCTTGCACTCTTCCTCTAAGAGTTCGACAGCATGATGAACAGGACAGGTGCCCAGTAGATCGACCACCTCCTGGTGGGCGCTCCTCCACCTCCCAGCGGACACTCCTCCAGTGAACAGACGCCTCAGCCGAACTCCATGGGAGCCGGGGGGAGGGCGCAGAGCGGGGACGGTGCCCTGTGTTGGCTGCCAGGTCACTCTGGGCAGCTCTGTTCAGTGCCTCCTACAGCAGCTCGCCTGTTTCTTTCTACAAGTGGCAGTGTCATCTGACCACGAGCAAAACGCCCTTTCTAGGTCAGGGCTTCTCACATCCTCCTCCCAAGCTGCCTGACCATCACTCCTCAGCCTGCTCGTCGGGATTACGGATAGCGTAGGGGAGCAGCCAGCTTTGTGCCAGGCCTCTGCGTTCGTCCCCGCACTGCAGGAGCCCCTGGCAGCCTGCACCTCTGGGCATTGCCTGCTGAGTCAGGTGCCTGTGACCTGGTGCCACGACAGGCCCCCAGGGTGCTGGTTCCGATGACGCACCTGGTCCAGGCAGCAGGGGTTTATCTTGTTCCCAGATGCTGTGGTTCCAGTTAGTGAGTGTGAAGATTACATTCTTATGGCGTTTTATGACAGGGAGTGCACGCTTGGTCTTAAGGTCAGCTCAGGACCAGATGAACAGGTCAGGGAGGTGGGGCGCAGCCCCTTGCGGGCGTTTGGGCCCTAGGGGAGTGGGGCCCGCCAGACCCGGAGCCGCTGTGGCGGGCGTCACACGTGCTGTCTTGGGAAGCAGGGCACTGGTGCAGCCCTGGCTCCCGTGGGCCTCAGTTTGCTGAGCCAGGGGCTCAGGAGCTGGTGGTCAGAAGCCCCCCAATGAAGAGCAGAACCTCGGATCAGGCACCCACGTGGCAGGTGTCCCCATGAACCTGCTGGACGCCTCTGGGAACAGCCTGCTGTTGGGGGGCAGGGGTGGGCTCGGCCTGCTGCTAGGACAGAGCTCTCGCCTCCACTCGACAGGCCAGGCGAGGCTGCTGGCTGGACCACGTCCCCCAGCCCCCTGCTCTCCCTCCAGAGAAGGAGGTTGGATTGGAGTCAGTCAGTGCCGTCCGGCTTCTCTGTGTCGTGTGACAAACCGGCCAGAAGCCTCGGCCAGAGGCTGTGCTGCCGTGCACGGTCTGCTCCCCGGGACACGGGACGCTGCCGGGCGCCTGGTGCACATGTGGCAGCCGGGGGCTCAGCTGACTGCCCCCCGAGGCCCCCCAGCCTGACGCCGGGTCCTGCACTGCCCCACGCTCTGCAGGTGTCAGCCATGCGGGCAGCCCGGGGTCGGGGTCAGACTGCAGCCCTCGGAACCGGCAGAGCCCACAGCATGGGGGTCACGCTCCTTTCTGATGCTCACTGTGTTCCCTAGTTGGCCTCACTGTGCCCCCGGCCGGGTGGGTGACCACGTGTGGTCCTGAGCTGACCCCTTCTTTTCCCCTTTCAGCTTGTGCTGCATCGCTCCTGTGCTCGCAGCCAAAGTGCTCAGAGGCGTCGAGGTCACTGTGGGCCACGAGCAGGAGGAAGGCGGCAAGTGGCCACACGCTGGGACCGCGGAGGTCATCAAAGCTCTGGGCGCCAAGCACTGTGTCATGGGCGTGACCATATCCTTCCAACAGCTGGGGCAGCGTGGGGACCCCCTCCGGCCCCTCAGGGCTGCCCTGGGGCAGTGCAGGGCGGGGGTGCCTAGGGCACCTGAGTGATGGGTGTGGCAGTGAGGCTGATGCTTCCCCTGCCCAGTGGCTTTGTTCCCACATCCCCACAGTGGTGCCCACTGAGCTTAGCACACCCCAGGCTTGGGCTTCGTGGGTGGGGCGGGGAGACGGTCTTGGGCTCATGGTGGGGGTGGGGGTGGCTGTGTGGTGTGGAGATGCCCTGCAGCTGGCCCCTCAGTAGCTTGCCCCTGGGATGCAGGTCAGGAAGCAGTGTTCTGTTCGAGGGGTCTCAGCAGCCTGCCGGCTGGTCTTGGGTCTTTGCTGAAGCAGCAGTCAGTGCCAGAAGCCCCTTCCAGGTGCTGTTGCGGAGCGGGAGGGGGATGCACTTCTAGGGGTGCAGCGTGGCGCTGGACACCAGATCGTCCTGGTCCTGGCTGCGGGTATTTTTCCATAACCTGTGTGCACGAGGCTCACGTGGACCAGAAGAACAAGGTGGTCACGACCCCGGCCTTCATGTGCGACACCGCCCTCCACCACATCCACGACGGCATCGGCGCCATGGTGCGGAAGGTGCTGGAGCTCGCTGGCCGCTGAGGCCTCGGCATAGGCCCGCCCAGCTCCCCGCACAGCCACCCTCCCGTTGGCTTGGGACCCTGCAGGGGCTGACTCTTTGCTTAAACGTGTAGACATCGTCTTTGTAAGGAGGGCACTTCTCACACACTCGGGGCCGGGAGGCTGACGTGAGATATTCCCCCAGCAAGGAGGGAGGGGGCGGCGGGGCCCACCCTCTGAGGAGCGCTGGCTACTTGCTCCGCAGGCTCAGGCTTCAGCTCGAGTCAGCTCTTCAGCACAGGCAGCAGGTTGAGGCGATGCCAGGCTGAGGTCGGGCTCGCTTCAGGGCACCTTATGTAGTGTTTGGAAGGAAACGTTCTTGAAGCTCACAAATCTCATAGTTAGGAGACCAAAATATCATCTCATCGGTAATTAAAGATTCTCTCACCTGGAGTAGACGTGTCTTGATTAGAATGACCTGCGGCTTTTCTAGAGCGGCAGGCCATCGGCTGGGAGGGTAAACTCATGTCCGAAACAGACAAGGGCGCCCCATCCAGGCCTCCTGAGCCCGCAAACGGGGGACGGCCCACGTGAGCTCCTCACCTTGGGCTCAGGTCTGCTCATGTCAGGAAGGGAGGGTGGGCCCTGGGGGTCGGGCCCTGAGCAGGGGGCAAGGGGACCGGGACGTGAGGGCCGAGCCGTAAAGTCTGAGCGGTGCTGGCCCGCGCTCTCCTCTGAGCCAGGGCGGTGTCTGCCATGGGACAGACAGGGCTCTGCGCGTCACAACACAGCCCTGCCTGCCTGTCCTCAGGGACCCGCCACGTCCACGCCTGGTCCCGAGAAGGCTGCTGGACCCAGTCCACGCTGAGCTGTGTCTGGGTGTTCTGGGCAGGGGCCTGGACAGGTCCCCCACCCTGCCCCCCGCCCCACATCAGGTACAACGACGCCCCTCTAGTGGCTGACTGAGTTCTCGGGTAGCGTGGGTGGGGCAGGGGCCTGCGGAAGGCTCGGTAGAGCCTGAGTCCACACCCGCCCAGTCTGCTCAGCGCCCCGGTGTCTCGTGTCCGCCGTTCTTTCCTCCCCAAGAACTCGTTCCCTGGTGGCCTGTCGTCCTCCCAGGAGGCTGGGTGCCCTGGGACGCTCCTGGGCCCCCTTGGGGCACCAGCCTGGCTGGCCAGGAGCATCCTGCCCCGCGCGGCTGCAGAGGGCTCGCAGAGCCTGCGGAGGTCAGGGAGCTGAGGGTGACAGCTCCTCCCAAGGAGCTTGTTCACGGACAAGTTCACTACAAATGTGTGTGCGCCCGTGAGTGCCTGCGTGTGCAGGTAGCAGAGTGCAGAGTCACAGGCGTGTGCCTCCCCTTGCTGCCTGCATTTCTGTCCTTCTGTGGAAGAGCTTCCTCCCGTACTTCCACTGAAACCTCGGTCCGCTGTTACTCCGCCTCCGTGTTAGGTCAGTGGTTGGTCTGGAACCCTCTGCTCTGCATTCCATCCTTCTCTTCCAGAAATCCCGGGGCCATGCCTGGGGATCAGAGCATGGTGTGGCGGCCCAAGAACCGTCACCACGAGGCCACCAGGGACCCCGCTTGCTCGGATTCATCCCATGACGGGGCGAGGCCTGTGGGCTGTGGGGCTTTGGTGTTCGAGGGGTGGGGCCCCTGGATTTCACCTCCTCTGCTGCCACCTGCCGTGAACTGGCCAGAGTGCAGGTGACCAGGGAGGGCAGGGAGAGCTCATGAGAAAGCCCCCCAAGGACGCTGGTGTGGTCACTGGGCGTCGTCACGTGGTTCCCTGTTGTCTGCCCTGGACGCTTCCACACAAAGCACCTGAGTGTCAGGTCTAGGTGCCAGCCATCACGCTGTCCTGCGGACTGTGCATCTGCCCGCTTAGCCCTGATGCCAGCCCTAGGAGGGGTCCTCAACTAGGGGCCCAGGTTAGGCAGCAAGACTGGCAAAGAACATGGCTCTGGAAACACATCTGAGACGTTCAGAAGCCCCGGAGGGACCAGCAAACCAGAACCAGAGGGAGTCCAGGCACGAGTCCAGTTGACAAGGACTGAGTGCCTGCCTCATGCCAGGCAGTGTCCTCGGGCTGGTGGCAAGGGGCAGGGACGTGCAGGGCAAGAGGGCCGTCAGGGAGGGGATGGTCACCATCTAAGCAGGGTCAACAGCAGAGCGAGCAGGTGGCTGTTTGTGAAGCACGGTCCTGGCAGGAGTGGCATGCAGGGGCCCAGCAGGGGGCCTGGGGTCAAGGACAGCGTGGCACCAATGGTGGGAGGCGCTGGTGCCTCAGGGCTGTGGGTCCCTGGAGGCTTGTTGACAAGAGGCGGCCACCAGGGGCGCTGCAGAGCCATCCTCAGGCCTGGTGCAGGCTCCAGGGTTGACCCCGCCCGGGTGGGCAGCCTCCCCAAGCCTCCTCCTCCCGCACCACGGGGGCAGGGCTTGTCATTTCTCCCCAAAGCCCTCCTGGCCCCCGCTGTCCCTCCCTGTCCCCTTGTCTGGGCCCCTTCATGGGCACCTCCTCACCACCCCTCCAGTCCCTTCCACCTGGAAAGCCTGCTTCTGGACTACCAGCCCCTCGGCCCTCAGCTCCCTGCCCCAGTGTCACCCTGCTGAGGGCTTGCCTTGCTGTCTGGCTGAGGCAGTGCCCCCTGGTTTGCTGCTTTGAACTCTTGGTTTGTGACCTGTGTGTGTGTGTGTGCGCACACCCATGTGTGCGTGCCTGTGCACACGCACGTGCACGTTCTAATCACTGGCTTGTCACTGGTCCTGTCCGCGAGGACTCAGAGCTCCGAAAGAGAGGACACTGGACTGCTCCTTGGTCTCCCCAGGACCAGGCTGTGAGCTTACTAGTGGGCACCGGAAGCTGCGTGGCTTGCTGGCCGTGCTGGGGCCTCAGCCTGCCCCAGGCCTGCCCTGTGGCCCTGCTGCTAGACAGACCTGCTTTTTCGCAGCTTCCTCTTCCTCCAGGACTTCTGTGATAACATAGTTCTCTGTTTGTCTTACACAGACTATTTTTTAGGGCAGTCTTACGTTTGCAGGAAGGTTGATGGGAAGATAGAGGTTCCCACCTCCCGTGCACACAACCTCCCCTGCTGTCAGCAACCCCACCAGATGTGCAGCTGCTACAGCTGAGAGGCCTGCACCGATGCCTCACCCCTCCCCGAGTCCACAGCATACCCGGGGGTCACTCCTGGTGTTGGACAGCCTGTGTGTCGAGATGCACGTGTAATGACGTGTGATACCATGACGTGTGTAATGACAGTGATACCATGGTGGTATCATACAGACGGGTGTGGTCTAAAACAGCTCCACCTGGGCAGCCCTCCCAGCCCTTCTCCTGGCAGCCTCTGATCTTACTGTCTCCATAGTTGGGCCTTTTCCAGAATGCTGTGCAGTTGGAAGCAGCCTGTAGCCTTTGCAGGCCGGCTTCTTTCACTGACTGTATTCTCAAGGTGCCTCCAGGCCTTGACTTGATGCCTCATTTCTTCTTGGTGCTGAAACGATACTCCGTTGTCAGAGTGGGCCCGTTGTTTATCCCTTGACCTACTGAGGGGCATCTTCTTTGCTCCCAAGTTTAGGCGGTTGTGGAAAAAAGCTGCCATAGATGTGTGTGTGCAGGTTTTTGTGTGAACATGGCTTTTAGCTCCTTTGGGCAAACCCCCAGGAGCACAGCTGCTGGGTTGTATGGTGGGAATGCGTTCAGTTTGAAAGAGGCCGCAGTGTATCCCTCACGATGGCTGTACCTCTCTGCACTCCCTCGAGCAGCGAGGCAGGGCACCGCATCCTCCCTGGCCTTGACTGTGTCAGGTGTGGGGTTTTGGCCCCACAAGGGGTGCTGAGGGGTAGTTCACTGCTGTTTCCATTTTCTTCCTGATAATGTGTGACGTGGCAAATCCTTTCATAGGCTCATTTGCCATCTGTGTATCTTCAGTAAAGTATGTGTTCAGATCTTTTGTCCACTTTAAAATCTGTTGTTCATTTACTTTTTGTTATGATTTAAGAATTCTTGGTATGTTTTGGATAACAGCCCTTTCTCAGATATGTCTTCTGTAATTATCTCAATCTGTGGCTTTTCTCACTCTCCTGATTGTGTCTTTGTAGAGCAGAGATGTTTGTGCTGTACATTGTGTGTACAGCTGAGCTATTTCAAATCCTAAAAGATGATGCTGTTCAAGTGCTGCACTCATAATGCCAGCAAATTTGGAAAACTCAGCAGTGACCACGGAACTAGAAGGTCAGTTTTCAATCCAATCCCAAAGAAAGGCAATGCCAAAGAATGTTCAAACTATTATACAGTTGCATTCATCTCACACACTAGCAAAGTAATGCTCAAAATTCTCCAAGCTAGGCTTCAACAGTACGTGAACTGATAACTTCCAGATGTTCAAGCTGGATTGAGAAAAGGCAGAGGAACCAGAGATCAAATTGCCAGTATTTGTTGGATAATACAAAAAGCAAGAGAGTTCCAGAAAAACATCTGCTTTATTGACTATGCTAAAGCCTTTGACTATGGATCACAACAAACTGGAAAATTTTTCAAGAGATGGGAATACCAGACCACCTTACCTGCCTCCTGAGAAACCTGTGTGCAGATCAAGAAGCAACAGTTAGAACTGGACATGAAACAACGGACTGGTTCCATATTGGGAAAAGAGTACATCAAGGCTGTATATTGTCACCCTGCTTGTTTAATTTATATGCAGAGCACATCATGAGAAATGCTGGGCTGGATGAAGCACAGGCTGGAATCAAGATTGCCAAGAGAAACATCGATAACCACATATATGCAGATGACCATCCTTAAGGCAGAATGGTGAAGAGGAACTAAAGAGCTTCTTGATGAAAGTGAAAGAGGAGAGTGAAAAACCTGGCTTAAAACTCAACATTCAAAAAACGAAGATCATGGCATCCGGTCCCATCACTTCACGGCGAACAGATGGGAAAACAATGGAAACAGTGGCAGACTTTATTTTCTTGGGCTCCAAAATCACTGCAGATGGTGACTGCAGCCATGAAATTAAAAGACGCTTGCTCCTTGGAAGAAAAAAGCTATGACCAGCCTAGACAGCAAGCATATTAAAAAGCAGAGCCATTACTTTGCTGAGAAAGGTCCATCTAGTCAAAGCTATGGTTTTTCTGGTGGTCATATATGTATGTGAGAGTTGGACCATAAAGAAAGCTGAGCGCTGAAGAATCGATGCTTTTGATGCTTTTGAAATGTGGTGTTGGAGAAGACTCTTGAGAGTCCCTTGGTTTGCAAGGAGATCAAACCAGTCACTCCTAAAGGAAGTCAGTCCTGAATATTCATTGGAAGGACTGATGCTGAAGCTGAAGCTCCAATACTTTGGCCACCTGATGTGAAGAACTGACTTATTGGAAAAGACCCTGATGCTGGGAAAGAGTAAAAGCAGGAGGAGAAGGGGATGACAGAGGATGAGATGGTTGGATGGCATTACCGACGTGAAGGACATGAGTCTGAGCAAACTCTGGGAGTTGGTGATGGACAGGGAAGCGTGGTGTGCTGCAGTCCATGGGGTCGCAAAGAGCAACTGAACTGAACTGAACAAACCACTGGACCACCAGGGAAGCCCCCCCTGGCCTTTCAATAGCTAAGTAAATTCTGCCTTGATGTGAATTGAAGATGAATTTCAAAAGTAGGGGCATTTGGATTCAGAATGCGTCAATTCCAAAACCGAGACCCACACACACGGGCTTACACGGGGTTCCTGAGCTTGCCCTGGAGAATTCTGGGAATGAGCTGGCCTCAGGTGAAGTCGCCAATGGTCAAGTCTCTTTTCCTCATCAGCCCTGTGTGGCTGGTGTCTCCTGATACCAGGGACTTCGTGCCCTCGACTGCCCTACTGGGAAGGGTCTCGAGTTAGCAGCTCAAATCCTGAGGGTCACACAGACCCAGCGCTGGCCCAGCTCACCAGTCCCCCCAACCAGCTATGCCGTATGCGTGCCTGCAGGCCTGGGCTCTGAGGATCCGGAGAAGGGGGCTCACCGGGCAGAGGGCTCTGCAGCTGGGTTGCTTGGTGAGTCCACAGTGAAAGGAGTGGTGAGGGGCTTCAGGAGTCACAGATGTAAAAATCCAAAGCCATTGTTCATCCAAGAGAGAAACGGAACAGTCTCACAGGGAAGAAATGCCCGAGGTGTTGTGTGTGCTGGGAGCTCATCCATGTGTGGTCTGGAGCTCCCCAGTGGGCAACAGATGTTTCTAGAACAGGCCTCCCCAGCGAGGCAGGCCCGGCTCCCTGGATGCTCTGCAGTCAGGTCCGGTGGCCCCACGCCAGTCCTCAGGGAACTGAGGTTGGGTGTTTTGGATTTCCAGGAGGGTAGACGTTTGGCATGAGCTTGAGTGCTGGAGGAGTCCAGGTGCTCCAGGTCCACTGGAGCTGCCAAGGGAGGTCCTTGCCGGCCTCTCTGTGCTATGGGCATGTGAGCCCTGTGCCCAACGCCAGAGGGAAGTCTGTGCTGGCCTCTGTGCCATGGGCACATGAGTCCTATGACCACCAACAGCACCACCGCTCCCCCCGACCCAGGGCACTGCTGGGCAAAGAACAGTGTTTGGTCTGCACCTTGATCCCTTCTCCTGCGTGACCACGGGCAAATCTCGTGAGTGCTGAGACCACAGAGAAATGGAGGTGACAGGACTTGGGCTGTGTGTGGTTGAGTGTATACATATATGTGCACAAGTGTGCATGCATGTATAGGGTATATGTGTACAAGTGTGTGCGTGTGTGTATAGGGTATATGCGCACAAGTGTGTGCAGATAGGCGTGTACATGCATGTTGGTGTGTCATGTGAGTGTGCACAGACGAATAGGCATGTGTGGTTCTGTGGTGCCGGTACAATACGCGTGTTGGTGTGTGTGCACGTGTGTGTGGTGTGCGCATTAATGTGTGCATGTGTGCCAGCGTCTAGAGTAGTCAGGGAGATGCCAGTTTGCATGAACAGTAATTACTATTTTTGTTACTATTACATAGCATGAGTTACCTTCTTAGAAAACCACAGCAGCCATAAGAAAACAACCACCACTCAGTCACTTGAGCCCTGGATTTCACTGCCGGGGCAGTGGTGGGACGTCACTTCTGACCTCAGGGCCCAGCTGCCTCTGTTGCTATGACAACAGCAGCCCAGGGCCCCGCCCCTAAGAAAGGCTTTCGCACTCCTGAGGGCCTGGCTGTGTGGGTCCCCAGCTCTGCCTGGAGGGGAGGGTGACTCGGGGGCTGGTGTGCTGAAACAGGAAGCCAGGAGTGTCCTGACCCCAGACATCATAACCCGTGGCTCCTTTTGAAAATGTTATCTTTACTTTCTGTCTCCGTGGCATGCATCCCTGCACTTCCTGGTTTGGGCTGAGGTCAAATAGCAGAAGTACTAAAATATTTCTCATCAAATGTCTCATGGTGCTCTGATTTGGCCCCAAACAGCAAGTTTCCTGAGACTTGCCGCCGGAAGTCTCCACGTCCACCGCGGGTTTGGTGGCCCTGGCTGGGGCCCTCAGCCCAAAAGGCCCGTCCCTGACCTGGGGATGACACCAGAGCCTTGCAGGCACTGAGGTCATTCGGGGAAGCTTGGAACCCAGTCCTCTCAGGCTGTCGTGTCCGACACCATGGACGGGGCGGCTTTCACGGCAGAAGTTTGTTCTTTCTCAGTCGAGGCTGGAGGCCTGAGACCAAGGAGTCAGCAGGATCCCTCTGATGCCTCCTCCTGTGCATGTGACAGCCGTCCCCGCCCCGTGTCTCCCATGCTTATCCCTTGTCTATATCTGATCTCCCCTGGTTGTAAGGACACTGGCCAGGTTGAATTGCACCCGCTCCGGTGACCTCCCTATAACACAGTCACGTGTCTGGAGGCCTCATATCCACATGTTGTCACATTTCCAGTGCTGGGGGCCGGGGCTCCAAGATGCAGATTTTGGAGGACACCAGACAACTCATAGAGCCATCTTTTTTAAAAGTCAGTACAGAGGCCGAAGGCGAGGCTGTTGACCACCTGGGGTCAGGCAGTGCGTGTCTGACAGCAGAGCTCATTCTGGGTGGACCCTCTTGGACAGAGTGAACAGGCTTGCAGGGCCCCTGCCCACAGCTGGCCCCGACACAGCCCAGGATGAGGGCACTGGCCCCGACTCCCCCACCCCACTCCTGGCCCATGGACTTTCCAGGGTGAGCACAGGTTGTTTTTAGCTGTTAGCATTTTAGCTGTATTAAAGCAGATGGTTCTGTGGTTGACAAGGACAATCCTGATGCCATAAGGCCACCAGCAGAGTCAGTTCCAGGCACCCTCCCTCGTTACCCGGGATGTGGGATTTGTCAGCTCAAGGTGGACATGGATTTTGGATCTGGACACGCTCAGAGGAAAAATTAAGAGGCCCCTTGGGTGTCAGACCCCAGCTCTTCCCGGCAGTGCTGAAGCCTCAGCCGCACCCTGAGCCTGTTTGCCTCTCTCTGCCAGTCCGTGAGCACAGCAGCGGGGCCCCAGCACCAAGGGGGTCCAAGGAAGTCCTGACAGCCGCTTTCTCCCCAGAGCCCACCCTCTTCCGGCAGCCTCAGGGCTGGGACATGACCCCACGGTGCCCACAGGGACTCCCTCTGCTGAGCCAGGGCTCTCACGGGCTGTCTCAGATCAGTACTCTAGAAGCCGCCTGGGGCGACTGGGTCAAGGGGTTTATGGAGGATGGAGGAGGGGCGTGGACATGGACAGACAGGTTGGGGGGCAAGCATGCAGGTTCAAGGTGGATCCTGGGCCCTAGAGGATGAGTTAGCGTCTAGATTCCAGCCGGCAAGGTGGGCGGGGCTCCCATTGCCCCTGCCCCATCCATCAGGCCTGGGACACGGGTTCCCGGGTGCCTCTGCCTGGGTAGGGACTTCAGGACTGGCTCCTGGAACCCACTGCCCCGAGTGCACACCATGGGCAGGCTGGGATGAGGGCACAGAAGGATGGAGGAGCTGGGGGAGGATCTGTGAGAGTGAGCGTTGTCCCCCACCAGCTCTGGGCCCGTGATGTCCTGGGCAGGACTGACTTGTCCCTTCACCTTCCTGACTGCTTCTGCGGGGCAGGGCTGGCACAGGTCTGGAGCTGGGAGGGTGGCAGCCAGTGGCACAGCCTTCAGCTCCGTCCGGGGGAGGAAGTTGGTTTCTGGAGCCCGTGGGGGTTTTGTGTGGGGTAGGGGAGTTCTGTTGAGGCACCAGCTTTTATGGAGGCGCTCTATGGCTCTGAAAGGTCAGTCCTTGCCAAGTGAGTCACGTTAGAGCTTAAAGCCCAGCCCCTCAGGTCCGTGCTGTGCCCACTGGGGCTCAGTCCTGTGGGCTCCTGAGCGAGGGCAGGCAGCAGGGCCTCCCCGCCTGGCCCTTGGTCCCAGCAGGTTGATGCCCAGTTCATGTGTTACCTGCATCTTGGGGTGCTTCTGGGAGGGTCTGACTCGGTGGACCCTGCCTTCCTCCCCAGCAATCCCAGTAAAGCCAACAGGAAACCAGAGCAAACACCAGCACCCTGGGAGCCCCCAGCCCAGACCTGGGGCTACCGCCTCACTGGCTCACGGCTGCTGTGCTGACAAGGGGCTCGCCTGAAGCACGAGGTGGGGCTGCTGTGCCCCTCAGGCTCCCGGAGGCTGAGCGGGGTGGACGGGGACAGTGGGCAGCACAGCCGAGGCCGGTGCCCGTCCAGAGGTGGCCATGCCGCCCTTTGCCCTGATGGACATGGAGGCGGCCCTTCCCGTGGAAAAGCCTTTAATTCCCCCGGACCCGACAAAGCAGGGCCGGCCCGTGACGCCAGTGGGAAGCTGAGGGAGGGCTGTCCGGGAGCTCCTCTGGCCGCT
This sequence comes from Cephalophus harveyi, assembly GCA_006410635.1. NCBI lineage: Eukaryota > Metazoa > Chordata > Mammalia > Artiodactyla > Bovidae > Cephalophus > Cephalophus harveyi. The sequence goes on from SJYT01040024.1 coordinate 119,652, forward strand.
GAGTTGCCTCCACGGTGGTGTCATGCGGGGGAGGGGCCCCGAAAGCAGCGGCATGTCGTGGTTGGTCTGTTTAGGGCACGCACACTCAACGTGCGCCCTGCAGCCTGTTTGATGAGCCCTGGGTCTCACAGCCTTTCCGACATCCCTGCCAGGACCTGGGGCCTCCAAGTGGCCGTGCTGTTTTCTCCACGGGCCCTTTACGTAAAGCTCCCTCCTCTCCCCATTACTGTGACCCACGTTGGGGTTGTTTGCGATTTTTCCTGATGAAAGTAACATTGACAAGAACAGTTTGGCCTCTAAGGCTTTTTCCTCCGAGTATTTTCTCAGAAGCGGGTTACAGGACCGAGGTTGTAAACAGGCTCAGCTGAGCTGCAGTGGGGGAGTTTCCCACAGCGGGAGCTGCTCTTCAAGGGATGTTCCCAACGTGACGGGCCAGGACTGGGGCTGCCGGGGTGCTGGTGGAGGGGTTGGGTGTCCTGGGGCTGCTGCAGAGACGCCCTTCTCCCAGGAATCCCGTGTTAGGTCCCTCCATTATGCGTGTGGTCCTGGCTTGTGCTGGGCATCCCCATAGGCTTCCCTCGTGGCTCAGCTGGTAAAGAATCCACCTGCAATGTGGGAGACCTTGATTCGATTCCTGTTGGAAGATCCCCTGGAGGAGGGAATGGCAACCCCACAGCCTGGTCCGGGGCTCACAGGGTCGCTGGCTGACAGGTGGAGGCCCCGCTGTCTGTGTAGTTGGTCTGAGAGGAGCCGTGTTCTGAGCACACTCGATGTCTGCACGTGCAGGCGGGCGGGCAGTGGGTCAGGAGGTGAAGGTGGAGCTTCCAGGCAGGATCCAAGGGCAGGTGGGGCTGCTCAGGACCGTGGGCCAGGGCCCTGCTCCCGGCCCCCCGGCCCACTATCACCGCAGGCTCCATGCAGGTCAGAGCACATGTGGGGCTTGGGGCTCTAGGGGTCCGCTGGCTGCCCCCAGCCTGGCCCTCAAGGTCACCTCTCCCCTGAGACTTTCTGCTGGAACCTTCGGCAAATCGTGGGAAGGACATGGAAAGGAAGGTTCAGCCCCCTGCCCCCGCACCACGCTCCCCCCTCACCCTCTCTCCTCTCCTGGTATCCTCACCCCCTGTACCCCCGCCACCATCCAGCCACAGCCTTTGCCCCGGGCCAGACGTGTTCCTTCCTCTTCCTGCTGGCCTAGAGCCTGGGGCAGATGCACCAGTCAGCCCCACTCTGTGCACCTCCCTCCCCACTGGGACCCCCCAGCCCCACCCTCTATGTGTGACACATCACCCTCTTGTCCCCTGAGCCATCTGATCACCTACTCAGCCCCAGCAGGAGTCCTGTCAGCCCCGGGATCTCCGAGCAGCCAGCCCCCTGTCACCCCGGTACTCAGGCTGAGCCGAGGCCCTGAGCGTCTCCTTCTGATGTTAAGAGTTGTCACACGGCCTTTTTCCTCTGAAGCTCCCTCCAGACTGGGCCGGGGCTCTGGGTTTAAGTAACCACTCCCCAGCCTGGGTTCCCGGGTGACCCTGACCCCGAGTCTTTTCTTAGGCTTCTGTCCTGAGCCCAGCAGCTGGCCCTGGTTTCCGGCTCACTCCCAAGGGCCTCCTGGAGCCCCAGGGGTGGCGGAGGATGATGGAGAGCCTGCAGAGGGGGTGCAGCGAGGGCAGGCCCCCTGTCTGGGCACCGTCCCAGGTCCTGGGACAGCCAGGCCCATGGCCCGGCCTCTTTGGCAGGGGGAGGGGGCCTGGTGTCCAGCACACATCTGGGCGGGTGGCCTTTCCTGTACAGGAAAACAGCAGGTTAAATGGAACTGAACCAAACCAGCATCTTTAAGGGAGAGCATCTTGGGTCCTGCACATGCCTCCCAGGGGCGCACCTCACAGGATCAAGGACCCTGCTGACCCCACCGACCCCACCAACCTTCTTTGCTTGTATCTTGCTCAAGTCATGCTGTGGGGCCCTGCCCTGAGGAACTCCTTCCTGGGACCTGGACTAAAGGCATTGGCATCATGAACAACCTCCCCCAACCCCTCGTCTGTAATCCCACTGGGGGTGCTGTCCAGGACCCTGCGTCCCCAAGGTGCTGGTCTGCAGAGCACATGTGGACGTGATCTGGACATGGCTGCTTTTCTGGGAAGGAGTATACTGGTCCAGATCCTATAGAGGGTTGAATCGTGCCTGCCCCAAAGATGCTTCCACCTGGACCCCTTTCCTGGAAGCGAGGTCTTTGCAAAGGTGATTATATTGAGGATCCTGAGATGAGCTGGTCCTGGTTACCAGGGTCAGCCCTAAGTTCAGGGACAGGGGTCCCTACAGGAAACACAGTGAGAGGAAGGTGTGTGGTGATGGCATGATGTGGCTGCGAGCGGAGGACGCGCGGGCCCCTGGAGCTGGAGGCAAGGCTGGAGCAGGGCCTCCCTGAGTCTCCAGGAGGGAACAACCCTGCAGACAGTTGGGTTTCCAACCCTGGCCTTGGGAACATGAGGGGCTGGATCTCTGTTGCCTGAAGGCCCATATCTGTGCTTACGGCAGCTCCAGGGACTGATATGATGGTGAATGAGGGTGGGGGCCGCCCCTCTTAGAGTGGACGTGGCCGCTCCCTCAAGGTGATCCCCAGGTTCTCACCAAGCAGTCCACCGTACCCGCGGCTGGGCACGGAATCCTCGGCCTCCTGCTGAAAAGCAGACTCTGACTCAGCATCTGGGCAGCCAGACTGGGCTTCCCACTGGTTCTGGGTGAGTTGCTCAGAAACAAAACCAGAGACCGCCCCCGCCCCCCTGCCTCCCCGCCCCCAGGAGCACCTCTGACGCCGCTGGGATGGTCCCCGTGCCCCAGGGGATCCGTGCTCACCGCCTTGGTTGAATTGATGGGGTGTGTGCTGGGCAGCAGATGTTAACAGCTCCCTGGGATCCACCCTGCCTTCACAGCCCGGCTGGGAACCCTGTACCCAGCAGCCCCCAGTCCTGGCACTGATGATGGAGGGTGCCCGTCGGCACCTGGAGGGCAGTGTCCCCAGAGGAGCCATGAGCATTCCCAGGGGCAGGCGGGGGCCCTCCCTGCGTGTTCTAGCACCAGCCAAAGGGACGTGACCCTGGGCGGAGCACAGCCCCGGGCACAGAAAGGCCAGGACCTGACCTGGAAACCAGGACTCAGGTCGGAGAAGGAGGTGGGTGCCCGTGGCGGCCAGCAAGGTGGGCGGCTCCCAAGTCAGCTTCCTCTCCTGGGATCCGTGGGGTCCTAGGTCAGGAGAGGCCCGAGGAAGAGCGGGGGCGCCATGTGGGGGCCTGTCCGCCAGCCAGGGTGTCAGCTGGGGTTTGTAGTGCAATCACTGCTCATGTGGGGACAGACCCTGTCTGCCCCGGGCGGGACTCAGCCTCGGACTCCACTGTCCACGGAGCCGTCCCCACGACTCCCAGTCGGTTCCTCTCGCTGACAGTCTAGACCTCCCGCCTGCCCAGGCTGTTGAACTTGGACCTCAGGCTGTCCTCTGTTGCAAAACAGACGCCTGACCGAGTGCTGTCAACCTTCCAGGGCCAGACGCTGGGGGAGCCCAGCTGGTACCTGACCCTGACCCTGACCCTCGGTGTGGCCATCACATGGAGCTTCAGGTATGGGCCCTGAGCGTCCGCATTCCAGCCTGGAGTCAACCGCGGAGGAGACCCTAGGGGTGCAGGGAGGTGGCACCACACCCTGGCGTGTCCCCCCACCCCACCCCTGGGCTTAGAGCCGGTGGCCTCAGGCACCCACTCAGCACAGGGGTGGCCGCTCCATCTGTCCACCTGCCCACAGTGACCTGAGGAAGACCCAGAGGAAGAGAAACGCCCCCAGTCTGAAGGGTTTTGGAAGGACCCCAGGGATCACACCAGTGCCGTCTCTGTGGCGTGACAGCCTTACCAGGGCAGTGTCCTCCAAGCCATGTGGTGACTCACTAGGAAGCTGGTGGCCAGACTGCCCTGCAGCACCAGCCTCAGGACTGCCCCCTCCCAGGACCCCTGGCCTCCCTGTACTGGGGCCCCAGGCTGAGGCCATGGGGCTTGGAGGATGGCCCCCACCAGCCAGGGGAGGGGGGCCAGGACCCTAGTTCCCAGGTCCAGCGCTGTGCTGGCCTCTTCTGATAATCTCCTCCCCCACACCCAACTGCCCCAGGTCCCTGTGTATCTGGGCACCCTCCTTGGCACTGGTGCCCTCTGACCACTGATCCCTAGCCTCCAGCCAACACCAGCCCAGCCACAGCCTTATTCCTCCCTGTCCACCTCCAGCCCCAGGAGTGCCATTTGGTCATCTGCAGGGGTCACCTCCAGAGGGTAGGGGACATCCCTCTGGAACAGGGATGAGGTCTGGGGGGCAAGTGGGTGGGGCGGGGGGCCCCATGGCTGAGCTGCTTTATGGAAACTTCTCCCCAACCTCAGGAGCATACCCCCACGTCCAGGAGGAGGCCAGCCTGCGCCAAGAGAGCAGCCGTGTGGAGGGCTTGACTGGAGGCTGGGCGGCCGTGATGCCAATTAGAGTGTCTGCCTGGTGACCCCCACATTCTCCCCAGGTGCCCAGGAGTGGCTGCAGATGGGAGCCCGTTCCTGGTCCCACGACTGCCACCTGCCCAGCCCCACAGGCCTCTCCAGGTTTGGGACAAGTGAAGGGTGAACCGTGTGGGCTGCAGGACAGGGGTAGACGAGGAAGCTGCCCCTGGAGGAAGTGGGGAGAAATCCAAGAACCCCCAGGTGGGGGCGGCCAGCAGCGCGTGTTCCAGCCACAGTGCCGGCTTCCCTCAGAGCAGGGTGTCAGGCTGCGGTCTCAGGAAAATTGGGGAAGTGCGCTGGAGGTTGGTGGGCGGTGGGGAGGCCTGAATTTCAGGACCACTGAGTGGGCAGTTGTCAGACTCAGGAAGATAGAGCGGAAGTCTACCCCCTCCCCCGTGGTGGCCCAGCGACTGGAGCCGCCAGGGCCCGGTTCCCCTCTCTCCCAGCCCCCGCCCTCGACTCACCAGCTGCAGCCACCGAGCCCGGCTGACGTGAGTGGGTTGACGTGAGCGGGCCTTCTCTCCAGAAAGGACCCTGGGGTCCGAGCGAAGTTTTCTCCAGTGCTTTGTTGTTGTGAAAACTTTTTTGAAACCAGTATTTCCTTTTTTAAAATTTTAGGAAAATATATATAATGTAAAACTTGCCACCGTAACCATTTTTAAGTGCACAGCTCAGTGGCATTAAGTCCGCTCGTGTTGTTGTGCCAGCATTCCCACCATCATCTCCAGGACTTCCCATCTTCCAAACTGAACCTCCATCCCCAGGAAACACTCACTCCCCCTCCCCCACCCCAGCCCCTGGCCCCCACCATCTACTTCCTGTCTCTATGGATCTGACCCCGCCAGGAGCCTCAGGTGAGTGGATCACATAGTATTCGTCTTGTGTCTGGCTGGGGTCACTGAGCATCGTGTCCTCAAGGTTCATCCGTGTGTAGCAGGTGTCAGGGCCTCCTTCCTTTTCAAGGCTGGAAGGTGGACCTTGTGCGGATGGACCACGTTTTGTCCATCCATCCATCCATCCACCCACGGGCCCTTGAGTGGTGTCCACCCCTTAGCGGTGTGAGTAATGCTGCTATGAACGCAGATGTGCTAATACATCTCAGAATACCTGTTTGAGGCCCCACTTTCAATTCCTTGGTGTCTATACCTAGAAGTGAGTCATATGGAAATTCTTTCTTCACTTGTTGAGGAACCACCATCCTGTGGTTGCACCACGGCAGTTGCACCACTTTACACGCTCATCGTCACCAACACTTGGGTTCCTGTTTCTTTGTTTCTGCATCACAGTCATCTCAATGGGGGTGTATTGTGAAAACTGCTAAGTGTCTAGGAAGTTTGAGGACCCCACCCACATCCTCTATCCCAGGAAAGCAGTTAGCAAGTTCACACCACCTCTTCTGATATCAGCACATATGTTGTTTGTGGATGTTCCACTTAAAGTGAGTTGTAGACATTGGACACTGGATCCCTGAGCCAACTTCTGGGATAAGGAGAGGTCACCACAATGACCTCTCTGCCCTCAGGTCATCCGTAGCTCCTCACTGCCCACCCCCATCTCCCTCCCTGCCCCTATCTCCCAGATGCCCACCAGCCTGCGCTCCAGGTCACAGCCTGCGCTCCAGGTCACAGCCTGCGCTCCAGGTCACAGCCTGTGCTCCGGGTCACAGCCCGCCTCGGGCCACACTCTCATTGATGACACTACTTGGCTGCAGTCAGTCCACACTCTGGATCCGTCTCACTGTCCCCTGCAGTCTCTGGCTTGCCCACAAGTCCCTTGCCTGGTTTCTTGTTACCTGGAGGAAACCAGGGTCCAGAGTGGTCATCCTTAAACTTTGCCCCCAGGAGATAGTCACCAACACCCAGAGACCTTCAGGGCAGCCACTCCCAGGGATGGCAGCATGGGTCAACACCCTGCACCGTGCCGGGCAGCCCCCACCACCCAGAGCTGTCCCCCCAGAGCTCAGCAGCCTCAGCGTGAGGACCCCCGGTCTGGAAGCTGTGGAGCTCCAGCTCAGACACCTCTGGCCTCGTCCTTGCAGCGAGCGCTGCCAAGAGCTTGCCCCTCTGCTAGGGCAGCCGACGAGGGGCACCTGTGACTCTCCGCGGGCAGGCCCACACCCCGGGCAACTCCTAAGTCACTGGGGACCCCCTTCACCCCAAGAGATACCTGGTCCCCGGGGACCCTTCAGCTGGTGGCCCTGCCTCTGCTTCTGTCCCAGGAGGTGGGGGTGGTGCCGAGCAGTTGCAGAGCCCAGCTGATCAGCGCTGCGCCTCGCAGGGGGTGGCGGGTGGGGGTGCTGTTGCTTCCCCACTGTCGAGTCCCCTTCCCTCTGTCTCCAGTCTCTTGCTGTCTTTGTTTAGATTTAGCCTTAGAGTTTTTAAAAGCATCTCTCTGGATTTATGGATTTTTACTCATTCAGAGTGTTTCAGTGGATCACAGCTGTTACTCTTTTTGACACTCAGAGTGTCCATAGTGTGGCCGCCGGTCTCCCCCCAACCCACGGTCCCAGGAGGCGAGTGCCTCCTGGCCGCACCTGCGCCCCCCCACCCGCCTTCGCGGGTTCACACCCACCTCCTTCCTGGTTCCTTTCCGAAGGGAGGGAGATTTGAGACCGAGGCCCAGGCGCGATCAGTGGCCTCAGGTGTCCCTGTCTTCAGACCATTGCATTGAGCTAGCTAGGATATGGAGCGCAGAGTAAACACACACACGGGTGGACACGCACGGCAGCGAGGCTGCTCACGCGACATCGGGAGGCTCGGCCGTGTGGTTGCCTGTGCCACCTCCTCCTTACCCTGAAACTCTCGGTTTCTAAGAACTTCATGATATGACTCACGAGACCCGGGTTTCACATCTCGGCCTCCGTCTCCGGCGCCGAGGAAGGTGCGGGTTTCCTCGTGGTCCTTGGGGCTCAGTGCAGGCCCTGACGGGCGGCTTCCTGGGGCCAGGGCTCCGAGCCGCCTGCACTGACTTCCCCGACAGAAGTGCTGCCAATGTGGAGAAAGTGTGACATTCAACCCCGTTTCCTCAAATACCCAAAGCAGTGCTCTGCACACAGACTTCTTCCACTCTTGAGACTGTTTTGAAGTCTGAAGTGTTTTAGGATGTCAGCAGGGGCAGACCGGTGCTAGAGCCCTGTCCTTGGAGCTGCACGCTCCCTCCAGGGGCTTCCCTGCCGCAGGCCTGAGGTGTGGCTGCCGTGGGCGTGGGCAGGGCCCCTTCTCTCTGAACAAGCTCCGTCCTCTGCACTTTGTGGCCTGGGGTGAGCCGCCCAACTCTCTGGGCCTCAACTTCCTCACCTGTGAAATGGGAAGAATAAGGAGCTGCTTCCTGAGGTGCTTGAGGGTTGTGGGGGGCCAGGTGGGCACTGCAGGCGAGGGGCATGGATGCATCCAGCTGTGGACCCTGGCACGTGAGGACGCGGCCAGGCCAGCGGGGCGTGGACTCTGTAGGGTGGGTCAGGGTTTGCTCCAAACATGGCCAGTTTCTCCCACCACTGCTCACAAGAGGACGCCAGCCTGCGGCAGGGGTGCGCCCAGCGGTGTGCAGATGGAACCAAGCGCACAGGCTGGAGGGGCAGGGGGTGCGGGCTGTCCTGGGCGGGAGTGCGTGTTCAGGCAGCAGCACAGGACTGTCAACGGACTTGAATGGGCTGGCGGTGCCTCTGGTGCGCCCCCCGCGAGTCAGAAGAGAGTGGTGCCGGAAATGGCTTCTAGAGGGCCACCTGGCTGCCTCAGGAGGGCCTGGACGGTCACGATAAGGAGCGGAGAGTGGACCAGTGATGGTCAGTGGGGCCAAGAAGTCCAATCAGTGGAAGCTGGGACTCGGGCACTGGTTCTAGGGTGACGGGCTGGCTTCTTGACAAGGCACAGCCAAGATGACATCAGGGCGCAGGGGGAGTCACAGCCCGTCTGTCCACAGACAGGAGCCCGGGCTTGGAGTTTTTCCTAGAGAAGGATTAGGAGAGAGCTGGCTGCCACAGGGAAGAGGCTGGCCTGAGCAGGCGGGGGCGCAAACCCTGGAGGCACGGGGCGGAGGGTCAGACAGGATGCCAGCTGTCCCAGGACTGGGAGGAGAGGGTGCTGAGACTGGCAGGGTGGAGCGAGGTCCGTCATTGAGTGGACTCTGGTTAGTGGGGTCCCTTTGGGAGAACCCACATGTGCTCCCCGTGGGCTGTACACTCTCAGGGGACCCTGGTCCCCAGCGCAGGGACAGAGGAGGACGAGTGAGGAGGAGAGGGACTCAGCTCAGTGTACATGCTGACCGTGGCGTTTGGGGGCCTCAGCGGGTGGGGGCCTCTCCTCCCTACCTTCAGGACTGTGACCTCCACCGGCCACCTGCCTCCCAGGAACCCCAGTGGGAACACGGTGCCTCTGGGGCCCCCTCACTGTGTGTGCTCTTGCACCCTGGGAGGAGGTGGGCAGCTCAGGCCCAGGACACCTCCACTGTCCCTCTCTGTTGGGGCATGACCCCTACTGTGCCCCGTTATTGCAGCCCTGGAACCCCCACTCACAGCCCAGCCACTGTCCACGTGCTTGACCTCTGACCTCTGGGGCTGCACTGGAAGGGGCAGGACCTCCTGGCGTGAGAGCACTTCCGCATGTCGCCGGCCGCCCCGCCACCCTCTCATGTGCTCTCGGGGCTCCTTCCACTCCGGATTCTCAGATCCCCTCCACCAAATCCCCCATTGAGCCCAGAACCCCCCTGCTGTGGTCGCTCAGCCCCACTCATTTGAACCTGCCCCCTCTACCTGAGATTGGGGTCCTCATCCTCCAGACCCCACACCCACCGCACCCCTGCTCTTGGCCAACCCCACTCCCAGCATCGGGGTTACTTCCCAGAGGGCAACCAGCTCTCAGGCCCTGAGGTCCGTGGGCCACGCCCACATCTAGCTGTGGCCTCAGGGCTGAGGTCAGAGCAGAGACCGAGCGGCCGGCGCGGACACAGGCCAAGGCTTGACAGGGGTCTCCTTGCAGGCCCTTTGGGGTCCCCACGGCCGCTTGGAGGAACTGGAGCCTGAATTCTGGCCCTCAGGAGTCCTCCAGGCACCACTGGCCTGGCCTTGCCCAGTCTGGCCTGGAGCCTACTTTCCCTTGTCGCCTGTGGTCTGGGACTTTCCTGGCCAGGCTCCCTGCCACAGAGACACTCGCGGGGAAACCCCAGGTGAAAGTGGAGTCACCAGGTCAGCTGGCGGCATGAGAGAGGGCTGGCTGGCCAGTATCCTGGGGCAGCCCCACCCAGGTCAGAGGGGTGGGAGTCGGCGCCCACTCCCCCAGCCCACACCCTGAGTGCCGGCTCGCCAGGCTGCACCCAGGCCCACCCTGATCCCTGACCTCTCCAGGCTCAGCTGCTCTGCTCGCTCCAGGCACCTCCGCCCCGAGGCCTTTGCACAGGCTATTCCTCTCGCTTGGAGGGCTCCTTTCCAAGTTGCACTCACCCCAGGCCCAGGGAGGAGCTGGCAGAGAGTGGACACATGTCCAGGCTTGGGTAAAAGTCAGTGATCAACAGTACAGACCCCTTGGGTTTGCAGGGAGAGAACAAAGACCAGAGGGGCAGGATGTCAGGACCACGGTGAGTGTGCGCGGTCCCAGTTCTTGGAAGGCTGGAATAAGGGCTGGGACCAGGCAGCTCAAGGAGGCACACTGAGGCCCAGGAGGCCCTGTGAGGTCAAGGTCACCAGTGGGTGAGAGGGAGGAGGGCCTGAGCACGTCTCCTGTAGCTGTGTCCCCCTCCTCCAGTCCCCTGTTCCCCACCAGGGTCCTCAGGGCCCCACACTTCTGTACCACGGGACACCCTGCTGAGAGAAGGGTCCCCTCCTCTCACCCCACTCGTAACTGCAGCCAGAGCCCCGTCGGTGGGAAGGGGCCACGACCCTGCTTGGTGGGGGGCGGATCCCTAATCAGGTGGTTGCAGAATCTGTGCCCCAAGGAAGGTCTGGAAAGGCATGATGTGAGCTGCTGAGGGGAAGCGCCTCGTGATGGTGCCTCTAGTGCCCCCAGTCCTGGACACTGAGTGATTGTCTGGGGGTGGTCTGTCCCCAGTCCTGGGGGTGTGATGGGTACTGGCCTAGGGGGGTGGTCTGTCCCCAGTCCTGGGGGGTGTGATGGGTACTGGCCTAGGGGGGTGGTCTGTCCCCAGTCCTGGGGGGTGTGATGGGTACTGGCCTAGGGGGGTGGTCTGACCCCAGTCCTGGGGCTGTGGTGGGTGCTGAACAGGGGAGTAGTCTGTCTCCAGTCCTGGGGTTGCTGAGGGTGCTGGCTTGGGGAAGAGGTCTGTTCTACAGTCCTGGGAATTGTGGTAGGCACTGGCCTGGGGGTATGTCTGTCCTTAGTCCTGGGGGTGTGGTGGGCACTGGCCTGGGGGACGATCTGCTCCCCAATCCTTTGGGTGCAATGGGCACGCCTGGGGGCTCCTCACCACCTGTGTGGGTGCAGCTTCATCAGCCTCCTGGAAGCTTCGGGCCCCGTGGCTGCATCAGGAGCTGGTGACTGTCAGGGCTGGGTTGGGACATATGAGGGGCCCAGAATGCCTGTCGGACACAGGAGAGAGAAATCCCCTTTCCTCCTGGGCTAAAATAAGCCCTGAAAGTGTCGCGGGAGCGGGACTCGGCTGGGACTTTCCTGGGAAGTAGCCGGGGGACTTGCCCTGAGGTTTCGCTCCTTCACGTGGGAGCCGGACCCTGAGGCCGGCAGTGGGAGGAAGTGAGCCCGCTCCCAGAGCCTCAGGCGGGCATGGCACTGGGCGGGCGGGGCAGGCACTGCTGCCAGCTATGTGCCCTGGCACCCTGCCCACCTCAGCTCCCGGCTGGCCGGGCGCCCATGTGCTGAGTGCGATGTCGCTGCAGGACTGGGGAGTCCCTGAACTGGAGCTTGGAGTCAGTGAAGCTGGAAGGCAGTTGTTAAAAGGGGACATGTTCAGAGGCCAAGCTAGCAGCCTGGGCTCCCCTCTCCTGACATCGGGGAACAGGATGGCCCCTCCCTCTGGCCAGGCCTTCGTTTCCTCCAGTAGAAACTGCAGCCTTCAGCCCCCTGGGGCTCCGTCCATACGGGCCCTCACGGCTCCTGTGCCCAGGGCCCCTGGCACTTTCCTGCTGTGGGGAGTGCCTGCTGCTCCCCACTCGCCCAGCAGCAGGGTGCCCAGCGCCCACACCGCATCTTGCAGCTGGAAAGGTGGGGGTAGACTGGCAGGCAGGCGGATGCCCTGACCCCCGGGTAGTGGACATCGTGTCCCTGGATGAAGGCAGCCAGGCAGCTGTGCTGTACCGTCCCGGAGCCTTGGGCAAGGAAGGGGCGGGTCCAGGGGGCAGTGGGGATGACTTAATGGGACAGCCATTCTCCTCGGGGGCCACATTCCTGCGGGGCCAGGACAGGGGCCTGTCGTTCCTAGGGCAGCATCTGCCTGATTTCTGTAAAAAGACCAACCTGCTGAGGAATTGGGACAGAAGACAGGCCATCTGGGGACCCCCATATGACCCAAAGGTGGCTGGAGGTCGAGTTCTCGCCTGCGTCCTCCTGCCCAACCCTGACCCCACAGGGCCTCGGGCCCATCTCTCCAGGTGGTTAAGTCCTGGGATCTGTGTCCAACTCAGCTTTATAGGATGTGTGTATCACACACATCCAGCCTCACTGAGAAGCATTGGGTATTTCTACCTCCTTCCTCGCAGAGGCCGTGGGCTCAGGATGGGGCTCACTTTCACCTGTAGTCGACGGGACCCGGGAACTGGGTGGTTCGGCAGGTTGAGATTCCTACTGCGCACCTGGCTGCCCGGGAACCAGAGCCAGTGCCGTGGGTCCATGTCTGGTGTGGTCCACGGGCTGCTTTCTGGGCCAGAAGTCCTGCCCTCCTTTCTGACAAGAAGCATACCCAAGCTGCCTGCAGCATCAAGCTCTTCACCTGGAGACGGCTTGGATGCGATGGAAGCTGGCAGCTGACTTCCCTGTGACAGTCCCCTCCGAGGATGGTGAGCCCGGGCCTGCGGCCAGGACAGGAAGCTAGACGCCGTCTATGTCCTAGTGCAGGTTTACTCCCAATCAAGCACTTTGTGGTGCATTAAACCTGGTATCACTCAGAAAAATGTGTGTTCTTCTTACAAAGGTGGATGAGCGGAGGTTGACATTGGTCTTTTTTATATTTAGCTTAAATTTTACTGGGGCTTTCCTGGTGGCTCAGATAGTCAAGAATCTGCCTGCAATGCAGGAGATCCATGTTCAGTCCCTGGGTCAGGAAGATCCCCTGGAGAAACGAATGACAACCCACTCCAGTATCCTTGCCGGGAGAATCCCATGGACAGAGGAGCCTGGCGGGCTGTAGTCCATGCCTCACAAAGAGTTGGATATGACGAGCGACTATCACTTTCACTTTCAGTCTGTTAAATAAATCTGTAATAAGCTACAGATAGAAAATTAACCTTTTTTTAACCCTAAACTCATGTCTTTATTAAAAGTGGCAAAATAGTGAAGGGAGTTGTGAGCCAGAAAGGCTGGGACCCAGGACCTGGATAAGGGACTCCTGGGGGCTGCTGGTGGGCCGGGAGCATGGAGGCTGCCTTGCGGGCAAGTGCAGTCCTGGGGTCACAGTCTGATGGAGAGAGCTGCTAGGTGACCAGGCCAGGGAGGCAGAGGGTTCCGGCTGGCAGGGAGCCCTTTCCGCCGGGTCTCCATGCTGGCTGGCACCCAGGTCTGAGCGAGAGGATGTTTCGGGGAATGCTTTCTCATTCATGCTCTGGGGCAGTCAGGGAGGGGCCAAGCCTCTAGGGGATTGGCCAGCTGTCCTGGCGGAACCCCACCCAAGAGTCCTGAAGGTGCATCCTGGGGTCTGGGAAGCTGCTCCTGGGGCAGCAGGACCCTGGGATAAGGACGGGGGTCCGGGACTTCAAGAGGGACCTTCCCTTAGAGCAGGCAACTGAACTGCCAGCTGCCACCCCCAGCCCATCCCCACCGTCAGCCACAGAGAGGCCACCAGCCACGATCCTACATCTGTCCCCACCCTCCAGGGACCTGGCCTGCCCCATTCCTCAGTCAGGGCACCCCACCCCCCCGCAACGTGCTGGCTGTATGCTCGCTCTGCTGCTGGGCCAGATCAGGGGCTGGATGTGAGCACGGATGTCCTGTTGTATTTAACAGGCTTCCGTCCTCACTGCCACTGTGGGCGACTTGGTCATGTCATTTAATATGACCGCCCCCACCCACCCCCAGTGACTTAAACATCCTGGGTGGGAATGCTGATAGCTGGTGGTGGCTGACCACAAGCTGGGTGATTTTCGGGTTCTTCTCCGAGTTCTTCTGTACTTTCCAAATTCCCCACGAAGTGCATCAGAGAGCGTGCCATGTATCCCAACAGCTGGGGGAAGGTGTGTCCTAAAGCTGTACACATCCATGTTTGTGACATGACCTCACGGGAGCAGACGCGTCTCTGTACACGGGACCTGGTTCACGCATCGTGTACTCATGTCCAGCGTGTCTTCCATGCTGGGCACAAGGCCTCTCTGCGGGTGTGTGAGTGGCAAGCAGTTTCCTAAGCCCTGGCAGAGTGGCCGGGCATCTGTCCGCTCAGTACCCTCTGTGGAAACCACCAGAAGAGGCGCCCACACTCAGCCAGGCCCGTCCTGCCTGCATGCGGGCTTCCTGCAAAAAGGAAAACTTCTAAATAAAAAAGCTGAAGCTGGGGGACTGGAGGGGGAGTTATTCCAAAGTAATTTCCAATTACTTTGCTGGGCAGAAAGAAGATGCGAGGACAGGAACGTCAGCTCCTCTTTTGACGTGCCATGCTCAGGTCAAAAGAGGAACCTAGACGCCCTGTTCACCCCATGCCTGTCTGCTCCTGGGGAGGAAGGTGGCCTCCAAAATGTGCCTGGGCCCTCTTGACCCCTGGACTCTGAGGCCCGTGTGCATTTACACGTGGGAGCTGGTGCACTTGTGCGTGTGTGTGTTCACGTCCACTCAGAGAGGTGCTACATTTGGAACCTCTCGTGGGACCAGGAGACCAGACATAACTGAGGCAATGGGGCTGGGAGAGGATGGGGAGGCAGCCTCTCGCAGATTTCTTGCCTTGAACGAACCTGCAGTGGTTGCACAGAGGGGCTGCCTAGGGGGCCACGTGCAAACCAACCCCTCCCCCACTCTCCTGCAGAAATCCCAGGCTGCAGGTGCCAGTGGGATGCCAGGAAGTCCGGAGGAAGGGGGCCCACTGTCCCTGCGCCCAAGGTCAAGAGTGGGCAGATGCCTTCCTCTTTCCCACCAGGTAGCACCCAGAAGAGTGCTCGCCCACTTCCTCGCCGCACCCCCGCTTGCAGGGGGTGGAATGTTCTGGGAGCTGGTCTCCATGTGCTGGGCATGGAGTTTCCCCAGTGGGAAGGCAGCTCAGAGAAAGTAAACAGAGTGGGGCTTGCCCGGGAGGAAATGAGCCGCCCCAGGGGCCAGGCTGGGGCTTCCCGTGGCCCTTCTGGCTTCTGACCAAGGCCCGCACCTTCTCCAAGCACGTCTTTAAAGATATGAACTTGGGGTCTGTCCACCTGGTATGCCTGGGAAGATGAGGTTCTGGGACAGAAGCAATGGTCGTGCAGTTCTGTGAAGTACTTAGTGCAGCTCGATGTAGACATAAAACTGTAAATTTCTTGTGGTGTGTACTTTACCACAATAAAAATAAAGAAGTACACGGGAGATCCCGTCAGCACTGGTCAGCTCAGTCTGTAGGTTGGAAGTGCAGCCGGTGGGCCTGGGTCCTGCTCCAGGTCACCGTCAAGGCCCGGGCTGGCAGGGCTGAGTCGGAGCACAGGGCCTCTTCCATGCTCACCGCACTGTGGGCAGAACGCAGGGCCCTGCAGAAGCAAAGCTGAGAGACCTGTTTTCTTGCTGGCTGTTGGGTGGGGACAGCTCCCTGGCCTGGACGATGTCCTAGGTCCTCTCCTGGTGGCCCTCAGCCTCCCAGCCAGCTCCGGCTCGTCGACTCCAGTGGGGACAACTCTCTGCTCTCAGAGGGCTGTGTCCCCAGCACCCCTTGATCCTCCCCTGGGTGGTCAGGGGTTCATGATGAAATCACAGGCTCCAGTCTCTTTGCCAAGTGTCCACGGTCACAGGGGCGGTGTGGGGTTAAGACCCCCAATGCAGACAGATCACTGGGCTCATCTTGCTGTCCTTTCAGCTTGAGTCCCATCCTTCCAGAACTCGGGAGTGACGGCATCCAAGTCACGGAGGCCTGTGAAACACAGGGGAGCTTGGAGATCTGGGGTCACGCTCCATGGTGCTGGGCCACTGTCCATGCCCACGAGCAGCACGTCTAGAACCAAGCCCCATGTCACCTCCCCGCCACGGGCGCTATCCGCCCCCACCATGGACTCGGGGCCGACAGGTCCCCCTGTCCTCCCCAGCTGAGCTCCATGCTGCCCTGGTCAGACTGTGGCTCTGCCCACAATTGCTGTGCTCGAGACTCTGTGTGTGTGTGTGCTTCTGTCTGTGAGTGTAGCGTATGTGCAAGTGTGTGTGTGCTTGTGTGTGCGTGCACTGCAGCCCGCGCAGTCTCTCACAGACCCCTGGGCGGCAGAATAGTGCTGGCGGTGTGTCCAGCCGTGACAAAGCTGCTGGGCAGGGCAGAGCAGCAGTTAGCTGGTAATCAGCCCACGTGGACCCTGCAACCCCCAACATCTGCCCACCTGCCCTTCGAGGAGGGTGAGACCCAAGTGGCGTCCAGGAGCCTGGGATGCACACGGGTGCAGACCTGCAGACCGAGGCCTGTGGGCAGTGTGGTCCTGGGGGAGCTGGGGCTCCATGAGGGCTCCTGGGGAAGTGGGAGGCCCCCGCTTCTCCTCTTCTCTGCGCTGCTCCTGATTCGGTGCCTCTGTGCTGCTCCATCTTGACCGCAGAGTCTGGTCGCATGAGCATCTTTCTGCTTTTCCCCCTTTTGAACCACGTCTCCTGTACCACTCAGGCTTCTCCCCCAACCCCCATTTTATTGAGAAGCAATGGGCACCCCTCAGGGCTCTTCCGTGCAGGCAGTGGAGGCTCTTTCTGCACAGCACTGGGGGAGGCCTCACAGGACTCTGGGGTCGATGAGGAGGTGGGAAGAGCCCGGGCTGGGGGCAACCACTGCACATGCACCACCCAGACGCCCTGCTTCTGGATCAGGTTCGGCATGAGAATTCTGACGGCCAAGCTCAGGCCCCAGGAGGCCCCTGAGCCTGCCTCTGCCGAATGTCATCAGTTAATCGAGGGCAGCAGCCTGGCCATCAACAGCCACACATCCTGGTTACACATGCGGCTGGGATGGCCTATGCAATTTGGACAGAAAGACCAAGGGCCTTGAGTCCCCAGTGGCCCCATGGGCTCTGTGCCAGCCAAGGGCACCCACCCACTTCCTAGGGCAGGACCTCACCCCCGGTCTGAGCAGCCATCCTCCAGCCCTGGAGCAGAGTGTGTATCATCTTATGTGGCATTTCCTGGATGCAGCTAGCAGCCCATTCCCCCATGTCTGAGCTCAGCCTGCAGGGGATTCCAGCCCCAGCCTCCAGGTGTCACCCATTGGTGCCAATGGAGAAGGGGCGGACTGGCCACAGGGAGCCCTGCCACATTCTACCTGTGAGTTAAGTAGACTTAGTTTGGGGTACTGTTACAGAGAAGTGGGTGAGCAAAACCTAGCCAACAGTCACACTGTGAAGACGGGAGGTCAGCCTTCAGGGGCAGTGTGCCCACATCTCCGTGGATGTGGTCTCTGCTTTCAGCCTGCGAGGTCTCCCGGGGCCCTGGTCCCTGGACGGTGGTTGGACATGGCTATCACCCAGCCTGCTGGGTGGAGTGTTCATGCTGTGGACAGAGGCAGGTGCTGAAAGTCAGGCCTTTTCTCCCAGGAGAGGAATTTGGTTCCTGGGGTGGCCCAGCCTGTAGAGCCTGTTGGTTCTCTCCAACCCCCACCAGGGGAAGGGTCTCTGTCCACCCCTCCCC
>SJYT01040024.1:141204-211289 GCA_006410635.1 Cephalophus harveyi
ACCAGTCCATTCTGAAGGAGATCAACCCTGGGATTTCTTTGGAAGGAATGATGCTAAAGCTGAAACTCCAGTACTTTGGCCACCTCATGTGAAGAGTTGACTCATTGGAAAAGACTCTGATGCTGGGAGGGATTGGAGGCAGGAGGAGAAGGGGACGACCGAGGATGAGATGGCTGGATGGCATCACTGACTCGATGGATGTGAGTCTGAGTGAACTCCGAGAGATGGTGATGAACAGGGAGGCCTGGTGTGCTGCGATTCATGGGGTCGCAAAGAGTCGGACACGACTGAGCGACTGAACTGAACTGAACTGATATCCCCTATTGGTTCTGTTTCTCTGGAGAACTCTGACTCAGACACAAGAGAAATGGGTAGACTGAGTTACGAGAAGTTGGAAATCCACAGGAAGGTGTGGAGGGACCTGGAAGGAAGGAGGTGCCTAGGCTAAGGGTGTAAGTTATGAGGGTGGGCTGGGGCTGGTGTGCCTTCTTCTATGTCCTGTGCCAAAGGGCTCTGGGTGGGCAGGGGACCCTGAGACTCTGGTGCTGGCTGTGAACGTCACAGCATACACACCTCTCCCAGGGGCTACCTACCATGCTAAACTTGTCTGCTATGAAGAGAGACCCCAAAGAACCACCATTCCTTGCAAGCCGAACGTTTTAGCTTTAGCAATAGTGCTTTTGTAATTTTTGGATTTTATTCATAGATTCTACTTGAACTTCACTCCAGCTTCAACCACCTTGATTTCCCCGTTCACCCTTTCCAACCTGGCTTTCTCTGTTTGTAGGGTCTTTATTTTGAGTCATCTCTTGTTTGCCTGGATAGTTTTTTGAGTTGGCTTTTGAGGAATGGAGTGTTCTTAGTACAATTTTTGAGCCCCTGGTACCTAAGAGCTTTCTTTTCTGTTGCCTGCACACATGTAGAAGGTCACCCCACAGTGACCTGGGTAGGTACAGAAGTCAGGGTTTGCAGCCATGGCATCAAGGCTGTATTTGCCTGGCATTTGTACACAACTCTCTAGACTACTCTGAATGTCTTTGTGTGCGCTTGTCTGATGCTTTATACCTAAAAGCTTTTCACTAGACTGCCATTACTTTGGACTGGTACCCAACGAGACTTTTTGTTAAATAGTTATTGGCCTTCAGCTTAAGAAAATTTCTTCTTATCTTTGATTGTTGTTTTTTTTCTGATTGCTATATTTCTTCCTACGGAAAAGCACTTGGTGAGGCTCTAGCTTTTGAGTGTCCTTTCAACTTACTATGGTGATTTTTTTTTTAAGAGTTTTATTTTTATTTTTTTTAAAGATGCATTTGGGTCCGCCAGGTCATAGCTACAGCATGTGGAGTCTTTAGTTGCAACACATGGGATTCAGTTCCCTGGGACTGAACCGGGGCCCCTGCGTCAGGAACACAGAGTCCCAGCCACTGAACCACCAGGGAAGTTCCAAGACTGTTTTTATTCCACACTTTCCCCCTACATCATGTGCTCTCATCTCAGTGGACATCTGTTTACCCACCAATTTCCGCTCAATTTCAGTCCGTTTCATCTGCATCTCAGCCTTTATTTCCTACATAGACATTTTCTTAAATGGAGTGGAAAAAAGCAGCCTGGATGTATTATACTTCCTTTAGAATTTCTTTCCCAAGTAGGTGCTGCCCTTTCCTGAGTTCATGGAACAGAACAATGAGCGGTTCTGTGCTAGTTTTATTTTTCTTTTTACTCCTCACAGAGGCTGGAGATTCCCCCGACACAGTGGGAGTCGGTCTTCCTGACTCTCCTCCCTTTGCATCTGGTGGCTGCGTTCCTGGTTCCTGCGGTCACCTCGTGGGTGGTGTCTGCAGCTGCTGGGGGCAGAGTGGAGGAGAGGCCCTGGGAAATTCCATGGTTCTCTGTCCTATGGACTGAAGCCTGATGTGGGCCAGGCCCTGCAGGCTCCGTCTTCTACTTGGGACAGAAGGTCCTCTGCATGGCCTGCACCCTGCTCCACCAGGCAGCCTGTGGCCAGCCTTCTGGCCCCACGGGCGAAGACCCCGCCCATTCTCTCCAGGAGCTGTCCCTGGAGGGTCTGGGAAGGGCTTTGCTGCCTGGCCCCACCATGAGCTTCCTGCTCAACTGCCTGTGCCCAGAGTGCTGAGGTCCCCACATGGGTCCTGGCTGCCCTTGTGGCTCAGACTCCACACCGGGGGCTCTGGGATCCCCGACGCCTCTCCCCCAGTTACTATCAGCATCCTTTGAAACAACCAGTTGGCACCAGCGTCAGGAGGCCCCGATGAGGCTCTCCATGTGCAGGCCGACCGTGCCTGGGTTTCAGCCAATGGTGTGCTCAGGTGCTCTGGCTCCGCGGGCCACGAGGTGTGTCTGCCCTTTGGAGGCCTTTGCACCCACCCAGGTGAGCCTGGGGGGAACTGGAACAGAGCTCTCGTTGCTGTCAGCAGCTCCCCAAGTGCCCCTGAACTGCTCACACCTGTCTGCCCCCAGCCACTTGTCCCAGGACTTCGGGACCTGAAGAGGGGCAGCCCCCAGACACAGGCTCCTCGCCCATCCAGCTCTCCCACCCCTCCTCCAGGGCCCCACAGGCCCAGGAGAGGCCAGCTCCCACAGACACGCAGGTGAAGGTACGTCAGTGAGCCTTGGCCCAGGGGCGCCGTGGTCCTCCCCAAACGCACTGTGTGGTCCTCAGCCGTCACACTAACACAGGCAGGTGAGGGGCCAGGAGTCCAAACGGAGTCTGCTCACCTGCTGGCGAGGTATCTGGCCATGGGCAAGCTCTCTAGCCACTCCCTGCCTCCATTTCCCCATCGGTAACTTCCAGGCAGTCACGGCAGCCCTCCAGCGGGAGAGCGGGAAGGTTAAGAAGAGCTGCTTTGCTTATTCACACTGTTGCTGTGTTGGCCACACAAGGATGTAAACCCCTCCATCCCTGTGGAGGCCCCAGCACAAACTCGGCTGATGGGCTATCAGCCCAGCCTGCCTGGCCTGCTGCTTGCTGGCCTCCTTGGAGGGGCGGGGAGAGTGAGCGGGTATGGGCGGTGTCCGTGACCTGCCCAGCTCCTGCCTGAACTCCTGTCCATGGACAGCTTGGCGCTGACCTCTGCCCAGGGTGGGTGACAGGCCCAGGATGCCCATCAGACCCCTCCCTCAGGAGTATGAAGCTGTGGCTACAGCCACTCACCCATGACGCCGGGACTGACGGTGACATGTTCTCAGATTGGGGGTGGCTCAATCCAGGCGCCACAGGGTGGGACTAGCCCCTCTGTCCACAAAAACCCCTGCAGGCAGGGTGCTGGCATGCTCTCCAAGAGCAGGCCACTGTGCTCATCCTCGCTCTGGCCATGTGCCCAGATGACCTCTCAATCTTCGCTGGAAAGTCTGAGAGGAGCGCTTGGCCAGACACGGTTGAGTCCCCCAGATGAATTCAGCCTCAGTCCCTGAACTAACTAATCTCACTCCGTTGTTGCTGTTCAATCACTCAGTCGTATCTGACTCTTTGTGACCCCATGGACTATAGCTCGCCAGGCTTCCCTGTCCTTCACCAACTCCCAGAGCTTGCTCAAACTCACATCCATTGAGTTGGTGATGCCATCCAACCATCTCGTCCTCTGTCACTTCCTTATCCTCCTGACTGATACGGCCGACATTGTTAAGATGGCTCATTATGTTGACCTCACAAACCAAGAATAAAATCACAGTGAAATTTGAGAATGACCAAACTGCCCAAACAACATTCTGTTATATCCAACCATCTCGTCCTCTGTCACTTCCTTATCCTCCTGACTGAAAAGGCCGACATTGTTAAGATGGCTCATTATGTTGACCTCACAAACCAAGAATAAAATCACAGTGAAATTTGAGTATGACCAAACTGCCCAAGCAACATTCTGTTTTCTCACTGGCGCCTACCTTCTCAAAGCTACAAGACCACCAGATTCCAGATCTCCGGCCACATGACCACAGGACTCAACTACAGGCTAAAAATTAATCATCCCTTCAGAGAATTTTTCATTAGTGTGGTATAAGAAAGACCCTCTCAGAAAGGGAGGATGCTGGTTCTCCTTAAGGGCCAGTCACCCTCTCTTTTCCCTCTAATAAATTTCCCTTTTCTTGCCTGACTCCCCGGCTCGTTCTCTTTTTCTCTGCACTCGCCTTACACTGCCCTCAATCTTTCCCAGCATCAGGGCCTTTTCCAACGAGTTGGCTTTTTGCATCAGGTGGCCAAAATATTGGAGCTTTAGCTTCAGCATCAGTCCTTCCAGCATATTCAGAAATAGCAATTTCCTTTAGGATTGACTGATTTGATCTCCTTGCAGTCCGAAGGACTCTCAGACATCTTCCCCAGCACCACAATTCAGAAGCATCAGTTCTTCAGCCCTTAGCTTTTATATGGTTCAACTCTCACATCCATGCATGACTACTGGAAAAACCATAGATTTGACTAGATGGACCTTTGTTTGCAAACTGATGTCTCTGCTTTTCAATACACTGTCTCGGTCGGTCATAGCTTTTCTTCCAAGCAGCAAACATCTTTTAACTTCATGTCTGTGGTCGCTATCTGCAGATAGCGATCTTGGAGCCCAGGAAAATTAAGTCTCTCACTGTTTCCATTGTTTCCCATCTTTTTGCCATAAACTGATGGGAATGGATGCCATGATCTTAGTTTTCTGAATGTTGAGCTTTAAGCCAGCTTTTTCACTCTCCTCTTTCACTTTCATCCAGAGGCTCTTTGGTTCTTCTTCCCTTTCTGCCA
The DNA here is from genome assembly GCA_006410635.1 of Cephalophus harveyi. Taxonomy (NCBI): domain Eukaryota; kingdom Metazoa; phylum Chordata; class Mammalia; order Artiodactyla; family Bovidae; genus Cephalophus; species Cephalophus harveyi. The sequence goes on from SJYT01040024.1 coordinate 145,949, forward strand.
TAAGGGTGGTGTCATTTGCTTACCTGAGGTTATTGATATTCCTCCTGGCAGTCTTGATTCCACCTTGTGATTCATCTAGCTTGGATTTCGCATGACATAACCTGCATGTAAGTTAAATAAGCAGGGTGACAATATACAGCCTTGTCATACTACTTTGCCAATTTGGAACCAGTCCGTTGTTCCATGTTTGGTTCTGTTTACTTCTTGCCTGCATACAGATTTCTCAGGAGGCAAGTAAGGTGGTCTGATATTCCCATCTCTTGAAGAATTTTCCACAGTTTGTTGTGACCCACACTGTCAAAGGCTTTAGTGTAGTCAATGAAGCAGATGTTTTTCTGTAACTCTCTTGCCTTTTTAATGATCCAACAGATGTTGGTGATTTGATCTCTGATTCCTCTGCCTTTTCTAAATCCAGCTTGAACATCTGGAAGTTCTTGGTTCATGTACTGTTGAAGCTTAGCTTGAAGGATTTTGAGCGTTACTTTGCTAGTATGTGAAATGAGGGCATTGTGTGGTAGTTTGAAGATTCTTTGGCATTGCTGTTCTTTGGGATTGGAACGAAAACTGACTTTTTCCAGTCCTGTGTCCTTCGCTGAGCTTTCCAAATTTGTTGGCACATTGAGTGCAGCACTTTTGCAGCAGCATCATCTTTTAGGATTTTAAATAACTCAGCTGGAATTCCATTACTTCCACTAGCTTTGTTCACTTTAGTCACTTTTTAAATTTCTTCTATGGAAGTTGGACTTTATAAATGTCACAGTTCTTCTAGGACTGAGTTTGGTAATTTCTCTTTTACTAGAAAGGCAACCATTTCCTGTGTATGTTCTTGGAATGGGCTTGACTGCCTTTGTGACAGCCCAGGTCTCGCTGCCCAGCCCCTATTCCCTGCCCACCCTTCTACCACCACTGGGCAGGGGCCAGGCAGTGGCCGGGGGCCGTCTGGGTTATGTCAGGTTGTCACATGGCCGTGCTGAGAGATAGGACACTCTCACTTTGGAAGCAAACGACGGTGGCAATAACAGACATTTTAGGGAGACATGCTGCTGGTAGGTAGGTAGAATAGGGAAAAGGAGTCCAGAATGGCGGTGGCTAGAAGACAAGGAAGGGAAAAGCCCGCGAAAATAGAACAAAGGAAGGTCCGAGGAGTGGAGTGAGGACCTCAGGTAAAACAAACAGCACTGCTGGCTGGCCCAGTTTACACAGGACAGGCCCGGGGAAAAGACAGAGAAAAAGGGGAGCCAAAGGGCTCGCGCGCTCTCTCTCTCTCTCTCTCTCTCCCCCGCGCGCTGGGGCGCTCTTCTCTTTGCGTCTTTGGATCAACGTGCCCTCAGGCCTTGAAGATGGATTTTCCTGCTATCTTCTAAATAAAATAGAGCTGTAACACTGATTGGTCTAAGAGCTATAACACGGTCCATTCGAGACCTGAGAGCTATAACACGGTCTGTCCAAGACCCGAGAGCTGTGACACGCCGAGGGGGCTTTAGTGTCCGTCACTCCAAATCTTTGTTGTGACGAGACAAAAACCGAGGCGCATACACTCGCCTGACACAGCTAAGTCGCTTCAGTCGTGTCCAACTCTGTGCAACCCCATAGACGGCAGCCCAACAGGCTCCCCCGTCCCTGGGATTCTCCAGGCAAGAACACTGGAGTGGGCTGCCATTTCCTTCTCCAATGCAGGAAAGTGAAAAGTGAAAGTGAAGTCACTCAGTTGTGTCTGATTGCTAGTGACCCCAAGGACTGCAGCCTCCCAGCCTCCTCCGGCCATGGGATTTTCCAGGCAGGAGCACTGGAGTGGGGTGCTGTTGCCTTCTCCAGATAGGGAGCCGTGAGAAGGGTGTTATTATCAGGGTTGCCTTCTTAAGCAGGAAATGCTATTCCTGCTCACACCAGTTGGGAACAGTCTTCACCAGATACCATCTTATTGTTTGAAAACAGGTTGATCAAGTTCAGGACCCAAAAGCTTGGGTAAACTCCAGGCTTCCCAATGCATAGTTCATGCCTTTTAAACACTCATTGTTATTCGTCACTTTTTATTAAGGTCAAATTCCCCTTAAAGTCTTAAGTTCTTTTGTAATTGAAAGCATTCCTTTCTCTTTTTAAGCACTGACAAGAAGCATTTACATGCAAATACACCAAACCTCTCCAACACTTAAATTACTCTTATTTATGTAATAAATTAAGCTTATAACAAATCAAGCTCACATACACATTCTAATATTGTTTCACGTGCTTAAATGAATGCTCTCAGCTTAAAAATCACAACTCTAATAGAAATAATAGATCATTCCTAAACTTAGTTTTAAAGATAACTAATACAGAAATGTTGATATAGTGCATTATTTCTATTAAATTTTGTATTGTTTCAATACATTATAGCTTAACGCTAACTGATACATCTATAAAGAATTTAATGATCTGTAAAGTTTAATGTTTTATTAACAAAATATATATGTAATTGTGTTTAGCTTCTTTGTTTAAATTATGATACAATATATACAACATATGTGTGTGTGTCTTTGTGTTAGTCACTCAGTCGTGTCTGACTCTTTGTGACCCCATGGACTGTAGCCCACCAGGCTCCTCTGTCCATGGAATCCTCCAGGCAAGAATACTGGAATGGGTTGCCATTTCCTTCCCCCAAGGGATCTTCCCGACCCAAGGATCAAACCTGGGTCTCCTGCATTGCAGGCAGATGCTTTACGGTCTGAGCTACTAGGGAAGCCCATATATACTATGTGAAATTCACCATTTTAACCATTTTGAATGTACCGTTCAGTGACATTAAGTGCATTTGCACTGCTGTGTAACCATCATCATTGTCCATCTCCAGGACTTTTTCCTGTTGCAAAACTTAACCTATGCCTGTCAAATAATTTTCCCCCAGTCCCCTGGCAATCACTTTCTATCTCCATGAATCTGACTTCTCTAGGAACCTCAAGTAAGTGAATCATACAGGATGTGTCCCTTTTGTGTTTGGCCTCCGTCACTGAGCATCACGTCCTCAAGGTTCATCCACATTGTTACTGTTCAGTTGTTCAGTCATGTTTGATTCTTTGCCACCCCATGGACTGCAGCACTCCAGGCTTCCCTGTCCATCACCATCTCCCAGAGCTTGCTCAAACTCATGCCCATCGAGTTGGTGATGCCATCCAGCCATAACCATCTCATCCTCTGTCGTCCCATTCTTCTCTTGCCCTCAATCTTTTCCAGCATCTGGGTCTTTTCTAATGAACCGGCTCTTTGCATCAGGTGGCCCAAAGTATTGGAGCTTCAACTTCAGCATCAGTCCTTCCAATGAATATTCAGGGTTGATTTCCTTTAGGATTGGCTAGTTTGATCCCCTTGCAGTCCAAGAGACTCTCAAGAGTCTTCTCCAATACCACAACTCAAAAGCATCAATTCTTAGCAGGTTCTCAGCCAGCCCTCAGCCTTCTTTATGGTCCAGCTCTCACAACCATACATGACTACTGGAAAAACCTCAGCTTTGACTAGACAGACTTTGTTGGCAAAGTAATCTGCTTTTTAATGTGCTATCTAGGTTGCTCATAGCTTTTCTTCTAAAAAGCAAGTGTCTTTTAATTTCATGGCTGCAGCCACCATTTGCAGTGATTTTGGAGCCCAAGGAGGTTAAGTCTGTCACCGTTTCCTTTGTTTCCCCATCTATTTGCCATGAAGTGATCGGATCGGATGCCATGATCTTAGTTTTTCAAATGCTGAGTTTTAAGCCACGTTGGAGCATGTGTCAGAACCGCCTTCCTTTTTTGTGTGAATGGACCATGTTTGGTTTATCCATCACCCACTGAGGTGTGTGTGGTTTCTTTACCTTCCATCTTTTGCTATTGTAAATAACCTGCTAAGAACTTGGTTGTGCAAATATTTGTTTAACTCTCTGCTTTCATGTCTTCTGGGTATAAACCCAGAGTGGAAATCCTGGATGAAACGGTAATGGTAATTTAACATTTTGAAGAATCACCGCAGTATTCCACGGCAGCTGCACCATTTTACATTCTCACCAATGGAGCACAAAGGTTCCGCTTTCTCCATGTCCTTGCCCACAGTTTGTTTTTGTTTTGTTTGATGTTGTTTTAGTAATAGCTAACCTACTGGGGACAAAGTGATAGCTCTTGTGTGGTTTTGATTTGCATTTCCCAGTGATTAGTGATACTGAGCATCTTTTCATGTGCTTCTTGCCAATTTTTAAAATACTCTTTGTTGGAATTTCTATTCAAGTCCTTTGCCTATTTTCAAACCAGAGTTCTTTGGGTTTTCTTGTTGTTTTAGAAGTTCTTTATGCGTTTTGAATAGTAGTCCCGTATCAGATGTATGATTTGCAAATATCTCTTTCCTTCTGTGTTTTGCCTTTTCACGTCTGTCCTTGGATGCACAAGAGTTTTTAATTTTGATGTAATCTGATTTCTCTATTTTTTTCTTTTGTTGCTTTGTGACTTTGATGTCAGATCCCAGAAACTGTAGTCATGAAAGCAAGAAACCAGTTCAGTGTCATGAAGCTTTTCCTCTGGCTTCATTTGGGAGTTTCATAGCTTTAGTCCTGCACTTAGGGGTTTGGTTTGGTTTGAGTTGGTTTGTGTATATATGGTATGAGGTGAGGGTCCACTTCACTCTTGCGTGTGGATATGTCACTGACTTCTTCAGGATGTTTAGCCATGCTTTTTCACTGGAAACTCTCCTGAATTCTAGTTTTGTGTTGCCTCTGGCTATGTTTCTCACAGGTTGTGGGGCTGGTACAGAGGGAACGTTGATTAAGACCAGTTGCTCAATCTTGGCTTGGGTTTGCAAGTAAACAGAGAAATGGACCCAAACCTCCCAAACCACTTGATGAGTCTCAGCCAAAAACAATGAACATGCACACATGGATGGAAATCGGACAGCATCTTGCCGCTGGATCAGCTCCTAGCTTACTCCATGACCGTGGGAAGGCTGGGTGTGGATTCTGGCCTTGTTCTCCCTGTGGCTGCCCCACGGCCCACTTCTGCCTAGCTTCTCCCGAGCCAGTAGCAGAGGGAGAGGGAAGTGGTTTGTTGAGAAGGGCTGAGAGTCACAGGCAGCTCACTGTCCAGGTACAATGGCCAAGGCTTGATGAGCCAGAAAGCCCACCGGCAGATTCTAAATGAGGTTTCTGTTCTCTCTTCCTCCTCAAGGACTTGGGTGTCTCTTTGCCGTAAGACTCAGGCCAGTCAGTCCCCTGGACCTGCTGATGCTCCTCTCCTCTCTTGGCTGCATGCACGAGCCAGTCCGTGCTGGGCTGTCTGGTCAGGTCACTGATCTCCTGATAACAGGTCATTCTTGGTTTCGTTTGTTACCCAGAATGGCTGCACGAGGCACAACTTGGTATACTCTAGGCTGGAGCACTGTCTGGGGATCCGGGGGGTGGGGGCGGGCACCTTCTGTTGTCTGGGGGTCAGGAGATGCCAGGGAGGGAGCCTCTGTAATGGGAGGAGCCCCTGCCTCCATGGACATGAAAGAGGCTAAAAGGGCCTCTCCCTCAACATGTGCTATGATGTCACAGCGTATTAAAAAGCAGAGACATTACTTGACCAACAAAAGGTCCGTGTAGTCAAAGCTATGGTTTTTCCAGTAGTCATGTATGGATGTGAGACTTGGAGCATAAAGAAGGCTGAGTGCTGAAGAACTGATGCTTTTGAACTGTGGTGTTGGAGAAGATTCTTGAGAGTCCCTTGGACTGCAAGGAGATCAAACCAGTCGATCCTAAAGGAAACCAACCCTGAATATTCTTTGGAAGGATTGATGCTAAAGCTGAAGCTCCAATAATTTGGCCCCCTGATGTAAAGAGCTGACTCAGTGGAAAAGACCCTGATGCTGGGAAAGATCGAAGGCAGGAGGAGAAGGGGACGACAGAGGATGAGATGGTTGTATGGCATCACTGACTCAATGGACACTAATTTGAGCAAGCTCTGGGAGATGGTGAAGGACAGAGAGGCCCGGCGTGCTGCAGTCCGTGGGGTCTGGAGATTGGACTTCCCTGGGGCAAGGGGTCCCCCTCATCTCCTCATGGGATCTCTGTGTCCCAAGGGCTTAGCCACACAGCTGGACCAGTGGCCTGTTCAGGGGGCTCCACGTGGACCCACCTCTCGGGTGGTGGGACAGGCCCAGCTGTACATCCACAGTGGGTCCCTCCAGGTAGGTCCTCACTGGCTCGGCCCAGTTCAGTTCTGCAGCACATGGTGTGGCCAGACATTCTTACTTGCGACTTCACCTCCCCTGTCCCCATCTGTCCCTTTCCTGGTCCTTGGTCTGATACTGTGCATCCCATTGGTGCTTTTCTGCTGGGCAGCGGGCAGGGAGGGGTGACCAACACAATCATCCACCCCCTGCTGTGGGAGAAGTGGACATGGCTTGAAGGAAGGTGGATGGGGGAACACGGCTGGTGACCACTCGCCCACAGTAATCAGTGCCCCCCTGCCTGCCGGGCTTCCCTGACACCACGGACACTGAGTTGACCACATGACTTGCTGTGGCCAGAGGGTGTGTGCACAGCTGAGCCAAAATCATCCACGTGGTCAGCTCCTCCCCTCTTGCTCTCATCCACAATGAGAAAAGAGGGCCCAGGTGATCCGGAACAAGCGGTGGCATGGAGCTAGCCAAACCCTTTGCTGCTGTGGACTCAGTCTTCACATAGAGTAAAGTAAGCCAGAAACACACATCTGGTGCTGTAAACCTCTGAGCTACTGGGGCTGTTTGTTACTGCAGAAACGCTGACTAATACAATAGATCAAAGGAAAGAAAAGCTCAGGGTAGAATTTGAGGTGCTAAATTTATTTTGAGAGAGGATATGGACCCGTCACATGACAGAGGCCTTGAAATAAACGAGGAGTGCTCAGTGAACAGAGAAGATGCAGAATCCAACTCAGATGACCCGTGAGAACACTCGGGAGGCAGTTCTGGAGGCAATGAGGCATCTGAGCCCGGCCTGGAGGAAGCTCCAGGGGGCAGGGCTGGAGGTGGAAGAATGTTCTCTGTCTCACCTGTGACCCTCATGGCCTCCACATGCTTGAGGCTGGTCCTCCTGGGAACAGAGCTGATCCCCGCCCCAGCCTTCGGAATGGTCAAGAGTAGGCCTGAGTGCAGGCTGCTGGCATTTGGGCAGAAGTGACCAGTGCAGCCCCCCTGGCCCTAAAGAATGTTCTGGCCTGAGCCCCCAGCTCCTCCTCTGCCTGGGTGGGAGGAGGGCAGAGCCTTGAGAGGCGGGGAGTCTGGGTCCCTGAAGGACTGCGTGGAGTAGCCGGCCTGGACTGGAGTCTGACCAGATAAGACACAGACTTGCCTTGGGTTAAACCTTAGGCACCTGTTTCCCTGGGGACAGGATACCTGCCTGGCCAGCCTAAAGTGAGCCTGGGGGCTATAAAGTGAGACACAAGCCCCTATCTCAGCAGGCGGCTGCCTCCTGTGTCCGCAGGGAGGTTTGGGCCCACCAGCGGCCAGCAGATTCTCTGCAGACACCGACCTGTCACCTTCTTCTCTGAGCCCCTCGGTCCCAGACAGCACACACGGGGTAACATTTGGGTGCTGAGGTTGACCAGGGTATCCATGGAGCTGCCGATCACCTGCCCCCAGCTGTCCGGTGCTGCCCCCCACCCTGCTGCCCCCACCCACATGGTCTCAGGCCTCCAGGCCCCTCCCCAACTGGCACTGCCCCTCCTCCTCTTTCCCAGACCAGTTTACAAACCCTAAAGGAATCTTGAGAAATCTTGTGGCCCCCAGTACATTTAAGTCAACAACTGTGGAAATATTCAACGACCACCAAAACCAGAGGGCTTTCATCTAATGTGTTGAGCAGGGACTGGCAGTCAGGCAGGCAGTGGAGGGGCAGCCTGGTGGTGGGAGGGGGTGCCTGGGACCCTGGGTGGGCCAAGGATGTAGGGGGAGGGGGCATCCAGAGGCCGGGTGTCTGGCTCAGGAGCACACCATTGCTCCTGAGCTGGAAGCAAGGAGAGGAGCTGGGGAAGCTGGCGGTCACTGGCCAAGTCCTCTCTGTTCTCAGCTGATGGTAACTGGTTGCTGTTTTGCTTCCTTGGCACACAGAGGACAGTGGTCTGACCCTGAGCCGCCGTGACTCACAGGCCACCTGGCTGGTCCTGGATATGGCAGTTCTGTCGTCGGGCAGGTGGCTGCAGGTTGTGGGTCAGAGTTTCACCTTTTATGTGGTCTGGCCATGGTCCATGTGTAACTTCAGTCTCTCACAACTAAAATTTCACGTCCTTAGTTTAAGTGGTGGTGCTGGAGAAGACTCTTGAGAGTTCCTTCGAGAGCAAGCAGATGAAACCAATCAATCCTAAAGGAAATAAGTCCTGACTTTCACTGAAAGGATGCTGAAGCTCCAATCCTTTGGCCACCTGATACAAAGAGCTGACTCATTGGAAAAGACCCTGATGCTGGGAAAGATTGAAAAGTCTGGGTCCCTGAAGGACTGCGTGGAGTAGCCGGCCTGGACTGGAGTCTGACCAGATAAGACACAGACTTGCCTTGGGTTAAACCTTAGGCACCTGTTTCCCTGGGGACAGGATACCTGCCTGGCCAGCCTAAAGTGAGCCTGGGGGCTATAAAGTGAGACACAAGCCCCTATCTCAGCAGGCGGCTGCCTCCTGTGTCCTCAGGGAGGTTTGGGCCCACCAGCGGCCAGCAGATTCTCTGCAGACACCGACCTGTCACCTTCTTCTCTGAGCCCCTCGGTCCCAGACAGCACACACGGGGTAACATTTGGGTGCTGAGGTTGACCAGGGTATCCATGGAGCTGCCGATCACCTGCCCCCAGCTGTCCGGTGCTGCCCCCCACCCTGCTGCCCCCACCCACATGGTCTCAGGCCTCCAGGCCCCTCCCCAACTGGCACTGCCCCTCCTCCTCTTTCCCAGACCAGTTTACAAACCCTAAAGGAATCTTGAGAAATCTTGTGGCCCCCAGTACATTTAAGTCAACAACTGTGGAAATATTCAACGACCACCAAAACCAGAGGGCTTTCATCTAATGTGTTGAGCAGGGACTGGCAGTCAGGCAGGCAGTGGAGGGGCAGCCTGGTGGTGGGAGGGGGTGCCTGGGACCCTGGGTGGGCCAAGGATGTAGGGGGAGGGGGCATCCAGAGGCCGGGTGTCTGGCTCAGGAGCACACCATTGCTCCTGAGCTGGAAGCAAGGAGAGGAGCTGGGGAAGCTGGCGGTCACTGGCCAAGTCCTCTCTGTTCTCAGCTGATGGTAACTGGTTGCTGTTTTGCTTCCTTGGCACACAGAGGACAGTGGTCTGACCCTGAGCCGCCGTGACTCACAGGCCACCTGGCTGGTCCTGGATATGGCAGTTCTGTCGTCGGGCAGGTGGCTGCAGGTTGTGGGTCAGAGTTTCACCTTTTATGTGGTCTGGCCATGGTCCATGTGTAACTTCAGTCTCTCACAACTAAAATTTCACGTCCTTAGTTTAAGTGGTGGTGCTGGAGAAGACTCTTGAGAGTTCCTTCGAGAGCAAGCAGATGAAACCAATCAATCCTAAAGGAAATAAGTCCTGACTTTCACTGAAAGGATGCTGAAGCTCCAATCCTTTGGCCACCTGATACAAAGAGCTGACTCATTGGAAAAGACCCTGATGCTGGGAAAGATTGAAGGCAGGAAGAGAAGGGGACAACAGAGGATGAGATGGTTGGATGCCATCACCGACTCCATGGACATGAGTTTGAGAAAACTTCAGGAAATAGTGAAGGACGGGGAAGCCTGGTGTGCTGCAGTCCATGGGGTCGCAAAGAGTCAGATATGGCTTAGCAACTAAACAACAACAAAAGTTTAAGTGGGAGATTCTGACACATTGTGGAAAATGACGCTGAGACAATAGTAATGAGATCATTCTTTTAGACGAGTCCCAGCGTGCACAGTATGAACCAGGACGAGTGTCACGGAGGCTGAATTTGCTCTTCAATGGATCGTGAACACAGAGAGCCTGCATGCTCTGTCTTGTCACCGTGTCTCAGTAATTAAAGGTCATATGTGGTTAGAGGGTGGGCTCTCTGTGAAGAGGGGGCTGGTGTTCCTGGTGAGGTGTGTGTGTCAGCCCATGAATGAGTGTGCATGTGCGTGTACATGTGTGAGGAAGTGTCGGGTTTAGGTTTGTGGGTGAGAGCCCATGAATGAGTGCACGTGTGCGGGTGTGTGTGTGTGTGTACACTCGTGTGTGCGCTGGCTGTGAACTGACTCCATGGCCTCAGTTATCAAACAAGAACCTGGTGGACTCAGCACACCCGGCTCCATCAGCCCTGAGGTCAGCTTTTGCCTGCAGTGGTGGGGATGTGCTGGAGGCAGCTCGCTGTTGGTGGGATGAGGACATGCTGCTTCTGCTTAAGGTGGCCTGGAGAAAAACTGCAGCCGCTGCAGGTCAGAGCCCTGGCCTGAACCACCCGCGTCTGGGACCTGCTCCTCCCCACACCTCTGTTACACCCCTGGAGGGGCGCTGAGAGCAGTCGAGAAGGTGGCCAGCTCTGTGTTGGGGCCCCCCAAGGGCCTGGCTTCTTGACCACAGTTGGGGGGACCAGAGTGTCTCCTCCCCTCCAGGCCCCTCACTCTGGGCCTCGAAAATGCCCCAGAGCCCATGGGGGCATGTGCAGGCCACCAGTGACACCAGAGGCAGGCGACTCTGGGAGGGGACACAGGGACATCAGAGCTTCAGCAGTTGGTCCCCTCCCTGTCTCCCTGGGAAAGTGTTTGGCACTTTTGTGCCACCAGTTTGAAGGCCATCGGCCGAGAGAGCCCCCTAGGCCCTGGCCTCTTGTTCTGGGGCTCACCTGGCCCTTGGCACCACCTCCTGCACCGCATGGTCCCCTGGACCTCAGTGCAGCACAGGTACACGCGTCTCCTCTGACTGCCAGCATCCTGGGGGAAGGGGACCATAGCATTCTTTTCTTTGAAATCGAAAAAGTATTATTTTATAATAACTGGATTTACTAAAACAAATGTGGAATGTAAAAACACACTCCGTGTTGCCACCCCTCCCCAACTGGGACTGGCTCCCTGAGAGACCACGTCTCACTCTTCTCTGAGGTCATCTCTGCTGTTCTTTGTGTTTTTCCATCTTCAAATACTGTCCTATTTAACTGGACAGCCTTGCTGCAAACTTGCACAGAATCTAGTTGAAGTACCCAGAGGCACCCACATCATAGCATGCAGAACTTGTGACTGTCACCTTCCAGGGCCAGAGCAGCTGGCAGGTGGGGTTAAATGAAGGGTCTTGAGAAGGAAGATTATTTGTACAAGGAGGCAGAGAGGTCAGAGAGAGAAGCGGTGATGGGAGCAGAGGCCAGGGAGGGCAGTGGGTGTGGTGCTGCTTCTTTACGGATGGAGAAGGAAATCTCGCGCCAAGGATTGCAGGAGCCTCAGGGAGCTGGATAAGGCAGGAAATGACTGTCCCCTGTGTCCCCCACCCAGGAGGCATGCGAGCCCTCCACACATCCATTCAGCCCAGCGAGGTCGACTTCTGACCCCCATATATGCAAGATGATAAATTCATGTTGTCTTAAGCCACTTAGTGGTGGCAATTTATTAGGAAGCTAATGTACTCTTGTTATCAAAATACCCAGAGAACCTGATTAAGCACACGAAAATGTATTCACTTGTGTAGTGGTTAACAGAAACTCGCATAACAAGACTGCATTTAAAAAAAGCCAAAGTAAAAATGAGACATAATTATTTAATGATAATAAACAGCTGCAAATACATCTCAATAAACAGAGTGGCCTCGGTCCAGAATGTTGACACTNAGCACATGAAAATGTATTCACTTGTGTAGTGGTTAACAGAAACTCGCATAACAAGACTGCATTTAAAAAAAGCCAAAGTAAAAATGAGACATAATTATTTAATGATAATAAACAGCTGCAAATACATCTCAATAAACAGAGTGGCCTCGGTCCAGAATGTTGACACTGATGTTTATTTTGCCACTTAAGAGAGTCAGATGACTCTCATTTTAGTTGCCTTGTTAGGGAGATTTCATCATTGTGTTCTTGCCGAAGATCGCAGCACAAAACATCTATCCAGACCCAGGCAGCTGGCTTCCAAGTGTCCCAGGAAGATGGGCCCCAGCTGGCTTCTGCTGTGGCGGTCTGGGTCACTCTAGGCAAAGGCTGGGGCCAGTCAGGGCGGGGGAATGGGAAAGGGGAGAAACTTCACTTTCCTTCCCATCTGTCCCCACAACACTGGGGTTTGGGGAACCCCCCAAAATGAAACCAGCACAACGCAGGCTGCTTTGCACCCTAAGTCTGAGCCACTGGAGTTGACCCCTGGAAGAGGCACCCAGATCCATCACATTCTCATCCTTTCTAAACTTCGCAAGACCCCCATCACTGAGGTGCCCCAGGACGGGCCAGCAGCTCAGGCCCAGCTGGGAGTGATTCCGTCAGCACCAAGGGCTGAGGCTGTTTGTGGGATGAAGCAAAGTAAACAAGAGGTCTACTTTATTTTTTCAAAATTTGAAATTCCCTCGGAATGCTGTTCTTTGTGGTGAGACTGAGTTTAATTGTTACCATTCCTGCTGCTTCTTACAAGAAAAAAAAAAAGTTCATCTACCTAGGTTTCTAAAACAAATATAAAAATCTCACATAGACTGTTGAGAAAGAAGATGCTCCCAGACCTGGTCTGGGGCAGAAAATTACTTCATGAGATGACCTTCGGGTCTCTTCTAGGGAGAGCCTGGAGCTCCTGACCAAGTGCTTGGGCACATTTCTGGGTGGTTCTGATGGGCTGGAGACCCCCTCTGAGAAGTCAGATTCACTCTGTCTGAATCATTGGTTTCTCCTGGAACCGAAGGACCCTCAACTTTGTGGAGGCTTTTATGTTCATATTTATTAAAACTTGGGCTTCCTTGGTGGTTCAGATGGTAAGGAATCTGCCTACAAAGCAGGAGACCTGGGTTTGATCCCTGGGTTGGGAAGATCCCTTGGAGAAGGAAATAGGAACCCACTCCAGTATTCTTTCCTAGAGAATCCCATGGACAGGAGTCTGGTGGGCTACAGTCCATGGGGTTGCAAAGAGTTGGACACAACTGAGCAACTAACACTTTTTTTATTTAAAACTTAGTCTAACAGCAATCATCAACCGTCTTTTTTCTTTTCTATAACATGTCTCTGTCAAGAAGAATCCATGTACATGCTTTTCAGTTCAGTTCAGTTGCTCAGTCATGTCCAACTCTTTGCCACCCCATGGACTGCAGCATGCCAGGCTTCCCTGTCCTTCACCAGCTTCTGGAGCTTGCTCAAACTCATGTCCATTGAGTAAGTGATGCCATCCAACCATCTCATCCTCTGTTGTCCCCTTCTTCTCCTGCCTTCAATCTTTCCCAGCATCATGGTCTTTTACATGCTTCTATGGAATTGTTTCTCTTGTTGGTCACACAGGATGGGCTGTGTGTGCCTATCAGTTCATTGGAGAAGTGGTGTAAATGCCTTATTTATGGCCTGAGAGAGTCAAGGTCATTTTCCATGGTATGCTTCTTTGACTTTGGGGATCCCAGAGGGTCAGCCACGCACAGCCCATCCTGCCAGTCAATAGGATGGGGAGAGGACGGGAGAAGAGAAGGCACCATCACAGCAGAGAGGGGAACCCGGGTTCACAGGATTACTCCTTAGCTCATCATTTCAGACTGATTTGCGGGCTTCCTGCTCTGTACGATTATATCTTAGCCCTTGTGCACCCTAATTTCTCTCCTCGTCCTCTCAATGTCATGATTTTTGATCAATAAACAGTGTTTATGTTATTTTGCTGGATAAATGTTGCTTATAGCAAAAGCCAGTGGTATAGCATAATCTTTTCTCATACTGCTTTATGATTTTCCTGGCCTTTTTACATGCCTTTATTTTTTCCCACCATACGGAAAAAAATCCTAGCCTCATTTTTTAATCCTAGCCTCATTTTTTTTTGTTTTTTTCTGCTTTTCATTATGTCATATGTTCCCTGTGGGTATTGAAACAAAGTCCACAAACCAGGTGGCTTAACACAACAGAAACTTATTCTCTTACAGTTGAGGAGGTCAAAAGTCCAAGATTGAGGTGTCGTCAGCACTGTGCTCCCTCTGTGAAGGCTCTGGGGAGGATCCTGCCTTGCCTCTTGCAGCTTCTGACAGTTGCTGACATTTCTTGGAATTACTTGGCTTGGAGCCACGTCCCTTCAGTCTCTGCCTTCCTGGTCACATGGCGTCCTCTCTGCGTCGCTTGTCTCTCCTCTTTTTGTAAGTGTTAGTCATTCAGTTGTGTCTGACTCTTTGTGACCCCACAGGCTTAAGCCCACCAGGCTTCTCTGTCCATGGGATTCTCCAGGCAAGAATACTGGAGGGGGTTGCCATTCCTTTCTCCAGTGGATCTTCCTAACCCAGGGATCAAACCCAGGTCTTCTGCACTGCAGGCAGATTTTTTTTACCGTCTGAGCACTTAATTTGATCATAGCTGCAAAGACCCTATTTTCAAATAAAGTCACAGTTTCACATAACAGAGGTTAGGACTTACATACATCTTTCTAGGGGACACCGCCCAGCCTCTTGGGTACCCTATCACTCCCCAGGGATTTCCTTCCAGCTCCCCCAGCCTGCTCCATGTTGGGCTAGCTGCTCTCCAGACCTGCTGAAAAGGCCATCTTTAACTCCCCAACACTGTCCCCATGAGTTGGAGAGACTGTTTTAGGGACCTGTGTTTTCTTTCTTGATTTGTCTCTTCACTTTGTTGAAGTATGTCCTTAAGGAGTATCCTACCAAAGGGCGCACGGGCAGTACATACCTGAAAACAGCTTCATCCACTCTCACACTTGATGGTTAGTTTGGTCAGTGAACGAATTCTCAGCAAGGATAACTCCTGCCAGCATCTGGAGGAACCTCCCAGCTGCCTTCCAGCATCTCGAGCTGCAGACAGTCCATCCTTGCTTTCTGTGGGTGACTTGTATTCTGTTTCATGAAAATCTTTCAGGATCTTCTTTCCCCCTTGAAATTCTAAAATTCACAATAGTGCATATAATGGGAGGTTTATGATTATTGTTCATTTTTTGGACACTCAAGGGGATTCGCGCCACCTGAAAACTCATATTCCTTCAGCTGGAGAAACTCTCCTCTTACATCTCTGACAACTTCCTCACTCCCATTTTCTCTGGTTTCTCTCCCTAGAATTCTTGATCATCATGCATCTGACCCCTTCTGTGGATCCTCCCTGTCTCCTGTCCTTTCTTAGTTCCTGCCTGCTTTTTCTGCTTTCAGGGAGACTTCTTCATATTTATCTCTTTATTAACTTCTTGAATTTTCAGTAGTGCTTTTATATGAATATTTTAGAAGATTTTCTTGTGCTCAGTCCTGGTTTGCAGAGGCAGGGTCTCCTCAGGATGTGAATGGCAGGTATGCTCTATTGTGCTAAGTCCTCCTCCTTCCAGGACTCACCTGTTGCCCTCAGCATCCTTATGTCCCTCTTTATCTTGGTCACTCCTTTATGCCACCAGGTGACCCTTGGTTGTCTTCTCTCTCCAAGAAAGAGATGTTCCTTTTCATCTGGGGCGGGGGGTGTACTGACCTCATGTTGGGGGCCTCTAACTTCCAGAATGCAGGCAGACTGTGTCCCAAGTTCATTTTGCTCCTGAGACAGCCACCTGCCCCCAGGCCAAGACTGTCATCTCCCTGCCCCCTACAGCCCACCTTGGGAGCCTGGCAGGGCTGGGGTCTGGGAGTGAAGATCCCTGGCGGGGAGGTGGGTTGTGCCTGAGTCCACTGAGTGTCTCCTGTCCCTTGGGGCTGTGCCCTGGGTTCCCTTAACACTTTGGCAAAATTGGACAAACTTTCTCCCCACAGCACAGGAGGCCAAAACTAGTGAGGATTTTCAAAATGCTAGGACATGTCAGGAAGAAGAAAGAGCAGGATGAGTCTGCAGCTGAGGAACACTCAAGCAGGTCCCCCTTCCAGGGAGCCAGGCAGGCCGCACATAAATACATGCTGAGCACAGGGAGGAAGCGGTCGCTCTCTTGGCCAGCCCTGCCCGGCGCTGACCCTTGCAGACCCTCCTCCCCACCTCTCAGTGGGAGCAGGTCCTCCCTCAGCTCCTCCTCTACGTGTGGTGGCTCCACCCCTGGGCTGCTGCCCCCTGCCCGCCTGCTGACAGGGGCTGCATCCTGGTGTCTCCCGAGGCCGCCACTCCCCTCCTCCTCCCACCCTGCCCCGCCTCCACCCAGACCCCCTGGGCTCCTGCACATCCACTCATGCATCAGATGCTCCCGGAAGCTCGCCCTCCCTCCGGCTAAGGCCCTGCAGGTGTGGTCTGCACCTGCTTCTGTTCCCAGAGCCCCGCTGTCTGAGGGGTTTCCCTGAAGGAGGGGAGTGGTGGGCCACTGTAGGAGGTCGGAGACCTTGTCCTGTCTGCCTTCTGCGCCCCCAGGCTGGTGTGGAGCAGCCCTCAGAAGACACCCCAGAGGGATAGATGGGCAGTGGTTTGCTCACCAGGGTGAGCTGGCCGTCCTGGAAGGGGCAGGAGACCAGGCGGTTCTGCCTTTGAGATGGACCCAGGATGGAGGTAGAGGAGGTAGGGAGGGGGCCTCTCCCCTTCCCAGGCTGAGAGAAAGGGTGGCCCCTCATCCTTTGACAGGTATTCATGGTGATGGCTATGGGACAGGCACTCTTCTAGGCACTGGGGACTCAGAATGGAGAGGACAGAGTCTCGGAGCTTGGGCGTGAGGCCAGTGCAGAGCCAATGGCCCTGGGTGCTATGGGGGAGAGTAAGTGGGCCTCTCTGAGCCCAAACAACTAAAGTGAGGGAGATGTGCCTGAGACCCCTGAGGAGTGGAAGCAGCGGGGGCAAAGACCCCGAGGCAGGTGCCCTCTGCCTGCTGAAGGCCCTGTGGGGAGGGGGGAAGGATGGAAGATCAGGTCCACGACTGCGGTGGTTTGGGGTTTCGAGGTGTGTTCCCTGGCCCCTCAGACCACCTGTCCGCGTCACAGCTTATCACGTCCCCCAGGCCCCTGATGCCCAAAGGGCATAAAAAGACCCACCTGTCCTTCTGGGAGCCTAGAAATCATTTCTGAAAATCAAGTGAAAGGAAATTAGAACAAGTTGGACCATAACGAAGGCTGAGTACTGAAGAATTGAGGCTTTAGAACTGTGGTTTTGGAGAAGACTCTTGAGACTCTCTTTGACTGCAAGATCAAACCAGTCCATCCTAAAGGAACTCAGTCCTGAATATTCATTGATGCTGAAGCTGAAGCTCCAGTACTTTGGCCACTTGATATGAGCTGACCCATTGGAAAAGACCCTGATGCTGGGAAAGATTGAAGGCAGGAGGAGAAGGGGATGACAGAGGATGAGATGGTTGGATGGCATCACCAACTCAATGAACATGAGTTTGAACAAGCTCCAGGGGATGGTGAAGGACAGGGAAGCTTGGTGTGCTGCAGTCCATGGGGTCACAGAGTCGGACCCGACTGAGTGACTGAACAACAACAACATTCAGAGACGAGGGCAAGGACTTCTCTGGGGTTCCTAGATACACTCTCTTACTGCCTCTGAGCACTTCCACATGCTATAAAATCAGATAACTGCTGGCATAGTTGGTAAAGAATCTGCCTACAATGCAGGAGGCCTGGGTTTGATCTCTGGGTCAGGAAGATCCCCTGGAGGAGGGCTTGGCAACCCACTCCAGTATTCTTGTCTGGAGAATCCCATGGATGGAGGAGCCTGGTGGGCTAAATTCCATGGGGTTGTACGGAGTTGGACACGACTGAAGCGACTCAGCACGCACACGTGCTATGTGCCACCACTGGGGTCTTTCTAAGGGAAAGGAAAGGAGAGTTGACACCCATGAACACAGAGGAGGAAGCCATGGGGAGCTGGAAGCAGAGACTGGCGTATTTACAGGACAAGGGATGCCAGGGGTTACTGGTAACCATGGTAACCATCAGATGCTGGAAGAGGGGAGGAGCCTTCAGGAGGAACTGACCCCGTGACACCTGGACAGGACTCTGGTCTCTGGAACCAAGAGAGAGGAAGCCTCCGCTGTTTAAGCTTCTGATCTTGCCCCGGAGAAACACCAGCGACCAGTCAGAGCCAATCAACTTCCCTCAGCCACACCTATGGACCATCCAGCTCTATTCTCTCTTTCACTCCCTATAAACTGATGCTTTTTCACCTTCCTCTGAATTGGCTGGAACATTTTACCAGCTCCCTCACTAAACTGAGTTCAATAAAATCTTTAACATGCATTCAATTTTTATCTGCTCAAGAGTCCTGATTTTACCTCTTTTTGAGGATTATCTTCTCACATGAGTGATTTTAGGATAGCAAAATAGAAGCTTCTGGTTGTAAAATGAATCTCTTGACTGTTCTCCTGAGCATCTGCCCCATGATACCCTTGCGACTGAAGAAAATAAAAAGCTAAGAAAAAGTGGCTTGAACCCTAGAAGGCACATCAGCTTTGGAACTAGAAGGACAGGACCCCCAAGCAGGTCTGCTGGGGTTTGGTGAGGGCCCAGATGTGGGGCCCTGAGGAGGAAACACATGAGAGCCTCAGGAGCCGGCTGGGACAGGCATCACAAGCTGGCTTGGTGGGACGGGCTGGCCTCCTGACCAGGCAACCTGGCAGGTGAGGTTGGGGAGGGGGGTCCTTGGGCTGCACCAGGGTGAGAGCTGATGGCAGGTCTGTGTTCCCGGCCAGAACCCGGAGGCTCTGTGTCCCCTGAGCTGCCTCCGTGGCAGCATGGGGCCGCTGCAGCCGGTCAGCCCAGACCAAGCAGGCCACAGTCGCCTCCAACCACTTCCACCTGCACACCCTGACCTGGCCGCAGCTGCTCCCCTCCTTCTGCCCCTCCCACCCACGTGCCAGCTCCCCAGCCCAGGTTGTTGAAATCCATAAAGGCAAGGACAACAATAAAGGCGGTAATTGTAAGTCCAGTGGGCGTCGGTGGCCGGCTGGGCTCAGGATGGCTCTGTGGGCCACGGAGACCTGCAGGTGACCTCTGCCCGCTCCTGAGGCTGGCTCTGTTCTGGGCTCGCCCCACTCATGCCCCAGCTGCAGGCCTGGGGACTCGGCTGTCCAGCACAGCACCCCAGGCACCAGGCTCTGAGCACCCCACCGGAGCAGAGAACAGTCCTCTTGCTCCACCACCGCCTGCAGATGGCTACCCAAGCGTGACTGCGTCACCCTTGTTTCCGGGTCCTCCCGAGCGTGAACGCACACCTGCTCTTGCCCTAGGTTTTTCTGGAGGGGTTTTCCGAAGCGGATGGCGACCTCACCTGCCAGGCAGGGAGGCGGGGGACGGAGTGACACAGCATCTCCTCTGCTCCCTCTGTTCCTTCTTCTTCCACTCCTTCACTCACTGCATGCTTGTCCCTGACCATGTCACTGGATCGGGGAGGCCGTGTGTCTGCCCCACGCAGGGAGCAACCAGGGGCCCGACCACTGACTCGGACCCTCGGGGGCAGGCGGCTCAGACATGCTCGTTGTCGGGGGATGTGGCCCTGTCTGTCGACACTAGAGTTCTCCCCTGGTGTGACTTTGACCTGCAATGTCTGCAGACATTTTGGGATGTCACTGCCAGGCCGGCACTGCTGGTGAGCTATGTGCAGGGTCAGGATGCCCCTCGGCATCCCGCAAGGCCCAGGACAGAGTGACATGGCCCCAGAGGTCCAGGCTACCGAGTGTGAGGCCTGCTCAGGACAAGAGCTTGCTGAACTCCTCGGACTGGGTCTGTCTTGTGTCTGTTGCCCTGTCTGTGCCATGATGGCCCAGTAGCGTGTCCCCTCCAGGGCTCCGCTGTTCTCTCTTCACAACCCCCACTGTGGGCCCGCTGTCCGAGTGTGCCTCCTCCTCCCCTGCAGACACAGCTCCCAGCCCCTCTGGGGGCCTCCTGCCCTCCCTCCTGGGATGCACAGCCTCCAAGGAGACCACAGAGGGCAAAGGTGTCAGCGCCCCCGTCATCGGGTGCAGCTCAGACTGGTCAGAGCTCCGCAGGGGCACCAGGCCTTGGTGACCACAGGGCCCAAGTGGCTGTTCTTCCTCCCGTCATGTCGGGCCCCACTGGAGCCGTGGGGAAGGCCCTGATGGGAGATGGGGCCTGCGAGCTGAGTGGGCAGGGGGACGGAGCCCTGCAGGTTTGGGATGGGGGCTCATAACATAGGGCTTCCCAGGTGGTTCCGTGGTAAAGAGTTCACCTGCAATGCAGGAGATGCAGGAAACTCGAGTTCATTCCCTGGGTTGGGAAGATCCCCTGGAGGAAGGCATGGGAACCCCCTCCAGCATTCTTGCCTGGAGAACCCCATGGACAGGGGGGGTCTGGTGAGCTACAGTTCATGGGGTCGAAAAAGAGCTGGACACAACTGAAGGGACTTAGCAGGCATGCTCATAGTTGTGTGGCTAGAAGACGTGTGAAGCTGGGCCCGGAGGCAGGAATGAAGGCCCGGGCTCAGGGGCTGACCTGGATCGTGTCCCTCAAGGACGTTTATCCACACGTCCCTCGTATCTGCTCCCATGGGTGCAAATCCCCTGGGCCCACGGGGGAACTGTTCTGAAAGGGTCATCCTGGGCTCCTTATTCTGAATCTTGCTTTCTCCTGGGCCTCCCAATCAGAGGGTAAAGGTCTAGACTGTCCATCACTATGGAGCAGGGCCCTATGGCTAGGGTTAGGACCACAGAGTGAGCAGGGCCCTGGGGGGATGTCAGGACCACAGAGCAGGGTCTGGGTGTGGGGGTCAGGGCCACAGAACAGGGCCCTGAGGGGGATAAGAACTGCGGAGCAGGACCACACTACTTTCACACGGACATCTGAGGTGGCCACTGGGACTTCTGAAAGCCAGGGGCACACTGTTGGGTCATTTCCAGGCTTTTCTTTCCCTGAAGCACAGGGGCATCAGCCATGTCATGAGTCACCCCCTGGGAGCAGAGTCTGGAAGAAGGTTCCCCAAGCTCCTGAGCAGCCTGGAGAGGCTCAGAGCTCCCTCCTCCCTCCACCACCATCACTGACTCAGAGGTGTGCTAACAGCCCACCCCCGCCAGCAGTTGTTAACCGGGTTAACCCTAACCCTCTCGGAGGCAGCGGGCAGGCCTCTCCAGGGCTAGGGACCTGAGATCTGAGACACTTCCAGTGGTGGGCCAGGGTGTCAGGAGAGGGCAGGCACCCTGCTCGCCCTGCAGCACCCTTGGGACACTTACGCGGCCCTCATCCTACCCAGTAGTGCCGGAATTCCCAAGACTTGGAGCCCCTGCGGACAGATCGTGCTGGGGTGGGGCAACAACACGCAGTGGGGATGGTCGGGCAACGTGATATGCCCAGTCTGGTGACCAGATGACACAGGACCCTGCCTGTCCCTGCCTGTCCCTATAGGGACAGCCCTCCGTGGGTTCAGAGACAGGACAGGAACTGGGAGCAAGGAGAGGGGGGCAGGAGTGTTCGCCACTGGGAGCATGAGGTGGGGGGCAGGAGTGTTCTCCACATCCATGACTGAGCATCCTCATCAGCACGAACCAATTCCTCAAAAGAAACTCGCCAGCCTCCAGACAAGACCCAACATCCTTTATCTTGGGGAAGGGGTCAGTGGGGCCCCTGCTACCCCTTGGGCAAGAGTAGCCCCAGGGCTGCTGCCCACCTCTCCAAAGTCCCCTCTCCACAGGCCTCGCCAACCACCATGGGAAGAACATCCCTGGTTTCTCCATCAGCCTGGGTCACCCCTTTAGGAGATGATTGATAACTGTCACCTCTCAGGGGGTCACTGCTCCTCGGGGGGGACATGAGTGTCAGGGGGCCCAGAATGAGTGAATAAGTGATGGAGACAGACGATAGGTTTGGACACACGTCAACCCCTCCGAAACCTCTGCAGAACGTGAAGACAGGGCCCCCCGACCCCCCTCCTATTCCCCCCAGAGCCCTGCTTTCTCCACACCATCGTGTTCACCTGACTTCTGTGCGTCTCACCTGTGACCTGATGCCTGCCAGTTCCCAACCCCCACCTGGCTCTCCGAGAGCACACCCCTCCTGGGGGTGGGGGCAGGGGTAGGGGCGGAATCAGTGACCGCTGGATGGACAAGTAAGTGAATGGAACCAGTGCCTGCCTGGCGTGCACAGCGCTGCAGGGGACCAGAGCTGCCCGAGAAGGGAAATGTCTGGGATTGCAGACCCCACCAGACAGACGTGGGACCTCAGCTGAGAAACCTCAGTGTTAAAAATAGAGGCCGTTAAAAAAAGTGTTTTTAACGAACGGATGGAAATTCCCTTTATCGAAAGGAGCTGCTGCATAGCAAGCCACAAAAGTGATGTCCAGGGGCTGAGGACTATTTCTTGAGCAAAGAACGCCATCTCTGGGGACTTCCCGAGGAGAGGCTGTGAGCAAGGGTCTGTGTTCAGACGGGGTCCTGTGACAAGTGGTCACTCAACAGTCATTAACAAAGAAAAGACACCGACATTTGTTCCCAGATTTGGGGAGTAAATGATGGGTTCCTCGCCCAGGACTGTTACTTAGGGAAAGTGCCCTTGGCCAGCTTGCACTGGGGTTTCTTTTGGACAGAGCAGAACTTCACTGGGTAGGATGTTAGGACAAAAAATGCAAGGATTCGGATCATTTGGGGAGGGTCCTGAGCTTACAGCAGGCACCAGAGAAGGGGGAACCTACCCCAACCGAGCCTTCCTGTGTGTGCAAGTTACCAGCCCTGTGAGACGGGCTGCAAATTTCCTGAATATTTAGTGGCTATTTCCACTGCCTGGGGTCCACGGTGCCCAGAGGGTCCAGCTTCAGGAGGAAGGCACACCTCCAGACAAGACCCAACATCCTTTATCTTGGGGAAGGGGTCAGTGGGGCCCCTGCTACCCCTTGGGCAAGAGTAGCCCCAGGGCTGCTGCCCACCTCTCCAAAGTCCCCTCTCCACAGGCCTCGCCAACCACCATGGGAAGAACATCCCTGGTTTCTCCATCAGCCTGGGTCACCCCTTTAGGAGATGATTGATAACTGTCACCTCTCAGGGGGTCACTGCTCCTCGGGGGGGACATGAGTGTCAGGGGGCCCAGAATGAGTGAATAAGTGATGGAGACAGACGATAGGTTTGGACACACGTCAACCCCTCCGAAACCTCTGCAGAACGTGAAGACAGGGCCCCCCGACCCCCCTCCTATTCCCCCCAGAGCCCTGCTTTCTCCACACCATCGTGTTCACCTGACTTCTGTGCGTCTCACCTGTGACCTGATGCCTGCCAGTTCCCAACCCCCACCTGGCTCTCCGAGAGCACACCCCTCCTGGGGGTGGGGGCAGGGGTAGGGGCGGAATCAGTGACCGCTGGATGGACAAGTAAGTGAATGGAACCAGTGCCTGCCTGGCGTGCACAGCGCTGCAGGGGACCAGAGCTGCCCGAGAAGGGAAATGTCTGGGATTGCAGACCCCACCAGACAGACGTGGGACCTCAGCTGAGAAACCTCAGTGTTAAAAATAGAGGCCGTTAAAAAAAGTGTTTTTAACGAACGGATGGAAATTCCCTTTATCGAAAGGAGCTGCTGCATAGCAAGCCACAAAAGTGATGTCCAGGGGCTGAGGACTATTTCTTGAGCAAAGAACGCCATCTCTGGGGACTTCCCGAGGAGAGGCTGTGAGCAAGGGTCTGTGTTCAGACGGGGTCCTGTGACAAGTGGTCACTCAACAGTCATTAACAAAGAAAAGACACCGACATTTGTTCCCAGATTTGGGGAGTAAATGATGGGTTCCTCGCCCAGGACTGTTACTTAGGGAAAGTGCCCTTGGCCAGCTTGCACTGGGGTTTCTTTTGGACAGAGCAGAACTTCACTGGGTAGGATGTTAGGACAAAAAATGCAAGGATTCGGATCATTTGGGGAGGGTCCTGAGCTTACAGCAGGCACCAGAGAAGGGGGAACCTACCCCAACCGAGCCTTCCTGTGTGTGCAAGTTACCAGCCCTGTGAGACGGGCTGCAAATTTCCTGAATATTTAGTGGCTATTTCCACTGCCTGGGGTCCACGGTGCCCAGAGGGTCCAGCTTCAGGAGGAAGGCACGTACAGGTTCAAGTGTGCAGCCTCCGTCTTTGTGTCCCAAGTGCCTTGCCTGTCTGGACCGCGGGCAGCCGTGGTGCAGGGTCCAACTCAGTCACCGCCTTGGTCACAACCCCCTGGGCTTTGGCTTCTTTCTGTAAAATCAGGAGACATGAGCTTGTTCTGCGGCCGTGGCCGTGACCAGCCCTGTTCCCCCATCCCAGGGACCGGGCTCCCCAGACACCAGCTGCAGGATTCCCAGCCCAGGCCCTCCAGGATTCCCAGCAATCGGCCCACTTTGGAACTTGGCTGAACACTCCCAGACAGTCCTAACGGAACCCAGGGTGTGCAACCAAGGTCTAAGCACTGGGGGACACCCAGCAGCCCGGGTGGTGGGGCAGGGGCATCTTGGGCACGCAGGAGGAGGCTGGAATCTAACCTTGGAAGATTCTGCCATCAGCACTGAGATGGGCATTGGGTCACGCTCAGCCCCTCCCCCCGGGAAGTGGCAATCACGCGTGTCCCACCTGCGTGACGATGTTGTTAGGAAGCAGTGACTTCCGGCCATGCAAATGCTCGCGAGTCACGATGTGGCTTTAGGAAGACACAGGCCGGGGGTGGTGTACACAGGTGACAGAGCGTGGCCGGCTCTGCCCAGCGAGTGCGCACCTGCAGAGTGGCCGCCGCCCTGATGGAGGCTTGGACCCCGGGCAGCCTGCCCTCTCAGGAGGGAGCTGGGGCAGTAGCCCGTCCTTCTGCTCTCCTGCCCGCCCCGACCCCTACGGGCTGAACCCACGGGGAGGGAAGAGCTCCTTCTGCATGGTCCCATGGCCCAGGGCCCCTCCTGTGTGCTCTTGTCTGAGCAAAGAAGCCCGATCTCCTGCATTGGCAGACAGATTCTTTACCACTGAGCCACCTGGGAAGCCCTCGATCTCTTCTTTACGTGGTGAGACCAGGTCAGCTCCAGAGTCTAGTGGAGGGAGTCTAGCTAGTCTGGAATTGTTTCAAAAAACACTGAAGGGGTTTTGGAATTTGACACAATTTAAAAGTAGTTTGTGCGTAGGGAATTCCCTGGTGGTCCAGGGGTTAGGACTTCCACTGCAGGGAATGGGCTTGATCCCTGGTCCGAGGACTAAGATCCTGCAGGTTCTGCGGCACAGCTCCCCCCGCTAAATATGGATAGACCTAGTCTGTGTATGCATCTAATCACCCCCTTCTGTCCACTGTCACTTCCCTCTACACCTTAATCTCCGTGTCTCTTTTTCATACCTGTACATGCCTCCCTGACCTACCTGCCTAGGGACACACATCTGAGTTGATCAGTGACCCATCCCTGCCAACATGCCCAGGGCTCCCGGGACCTTGTGGCCTGAGGGGTGGACCCTGGAGCATTCCAGGCTGCATGTCCTGATGGGCAGTCCCTTGGGCCAGATCCACCTCCTCTGAAGGACCTCAGTGGGAGTCTAGGAGGAATGAGCCACCCCTTCCCCCAGTCTCAAGGTCCACCTCCTCATCATACACCTTGCACCCTCCGGGAGAGACGTCAAGGCGGAGCTGGGCAGCTTAGAGCTGGAACGGCAGGTCTGGGCACAGGATTCAGGCAGCACTGAGCCACACCTGTGTGACTGAGCCTACCTGGCAGACAGGCCGCCCCCAGCTCTGACCAGAGGATCTGCCTCTGTGGCTGGGCCTGGAGGTCCCTCCCCCAGGCTGGGGGCTGTCACAGCCCAGCCCACGGGCAGCTGGGCCCTGGGACGGACAGGCTCCTTCTCACCAGCCCCAGTTTCTGACAATCCCCTCCCCCATAGGCAGGCCACCCCGACAGTCACAAAAGCTGATCCAGCATCCTAACCGCATCCTGTCCCTGCCCGGAACATCGCAAGCCCTCTCTCCTTGCTCCTCGCAGAGCCGTGGGCGGGGTGGCATGTGCGGGGGAGGATGCAGGGGTGAGGCAGAGCACGGCGCCATCCCCCGTGGAGGGGCCTGGCCGACCCATCTCAGCCCCAGGCCGGCACCGTGGCCTCCTAGCGGCCCTCACACCTGGGGGGAGCCAGGCCCGCCGTCCTCCTGGCTCTGGGAGGAGGGCCAGGCTTGCTTCGGGGGCCCTGCAAGCGTAAGAGGCTTCTTTCTGATTTGGCTTCTTGACTACAAAAGTGTCACTTCCTTTTTTAGGCCCTAAAGGCAGACAGGAAGTTTGGGAGGTGATCTTAAGCGAGCTCTTTGCTTCTCCTCTCCCCCAGCTGAGCTTTACTGCGATTCTCCCAGCCTGTGGGCCCGTGATCATCAGGGATGCCTCTGGCTTCTGCAGCTGTGCCCGATGGTTAAAGCGGGTGCAGAGCCACCCTCGTGACCCCCCACCTGTCAACCCCAGAGCCCAGGCTCTGCCCGGAGCAGACACCCTCATGGCACCCACGCCCCCCATGGACAGGACCACTGTCCCCGAGAAAAACAGCAGCAAATGCACCGCCAGGCCAGGGCACCAGTGAGCAGCTGCCCCACAGAGTCCTTCCAGGAACGTCCTGCTGAAGTCACAGTCGCGCATTCTGATTCTGTGTCCAGAGTCACCCCATCCTCAGTGCCTGGAGGGTCCCCTCTGACCTTGGGGTGTCCTGCCCTGGGGCTTCCCTCTGGCTGTGGGGTGCCCCCGACTGTGGGCCTCTTGTCTACAGCCAGGAGCCCTTTCCAGACCTGGGTCTTTGTAGTTGACAGCTTTTTCCGTGCCCTTTGTCACAGTTCTATTTTTGGCTTTATTTTATTATAGAAGGTGAGGGATTCCCGGGTTTATCCCATCATTAAATAAAGGTTTATAAATAGCCCTTGAAAGCTGGGGAGATTTTACTGTCCTCCGAAGCTAAACTTCAGGTTTTCCCATCATCAGCCCCTGACCCTGGCCAGCCCAACCCCCTAATCCCCTTCAGTGACTTTTCCCGCCTGCCTCAACCCCTGGGGTTCCATCCACAAAATCCACTTGGTGACATGAAGCCTCTTCCTTCCCAACGGGGCAGGGCGGGGGTGGGGGGTCTGCTTAGACTCCCAGGAATGAAGTTTCATTTTCTAATGTGGAGGTTTCATTGGAAGATAAACAGGGAACCCAATCAGTTAACTAAAGTAGAAGGTTCTAAGAGGATGCTCGCAGACACGGGTGTAAACGGAAAACGGCTCTGCGGGTCAGGTGCTTCACGCCTCCATGCACACAGCCCTGCGTGTCCAGCGGTTGAGGGCAGAGGTGGAAAGTCCCTGGCGACTCAGGTGCAAGGCGCCCGGCGGCTGAGCCGTCGGGACCCGTGCCTTCCTGTGCACCGGCCATGCGGTGCTCTGCCCAGCGTCACGCCAGGCCGTCCCAGTCCTGCGGGAGTGGCCCTCAAGCGTTGGTGAGGGTGGGCTCCCCCATGTCGTCCAGGTCTGGACACACCAGCCCCAGTGCGCGAGGCCGGCCTCTCCTGGCCGCCAGCTGTGCCTCCTTCCACCCCGCCCCCACCCCCGCCACGCTTCACTCACAACTGAGTGAATATTTGCTTAGAGTCCTTCCAATGACTATTCAGGACTGATCTCCTTTAGGACTGACTGGTTGCATCTCCTTGCAATCCAAGGGACTCTCAAGAGTCTTCTCCAACACCACAGTTCAAAAGCATCAATTCTTTGGTGCTCAGCTTTCTTTATAGTCCAACTCTCACATCCATACATGACCACTGGAAAACCATAGCTTTGACTAGATGGACTTTGTTGGCAAAGTAATGTCTTTGCTTTTTAATATGCTGTCTAGGTTGGTCATAGCTTTTCTTCCATGGAGTAAGCTGAAAA
Source organism: Cephalophus harveyi (assembly GCA_006410635.1). Lineage (NCBI taxonomy): Eukaryota > Metazoa > Chordata > Mammalia > Artiodactyla > Bovidae > Cephalophus > Cephalophus harveyi. Next base: position 173,729 of record SJYT01040024.1, read on the forward strand.
ACCCTAGCTCCAGGAGTTGGTGATGGACAGGGAAGCTTGGTGTGCTGCAGTCCATGGGGTCACAGAGAGTCAGACACGATGAGCAACTGAACTTGGTTAGAGTCCAGGCTTGGCATTTCCCATCCTCTCCTGTTTTTTTTTAGGAAATGGTTTTGGTTTTTATTTTTTAAGTAATTTTTACCTTAAAAAACTGAAGTCTGGCTGTGAGGCCTCTTGGATTTGGCATCTGGAGTGAAAATTCCAATGCTGGCATTTCCACCTGAGTCAGCGTAGGGGCTGGCCTCCCTGGACACCAGGCCTTGTAGGGTGGGCGGTCTGCAGTGAGCCTGGGCCTGGCCAAGCGGGGAGGGATGGGAGACAGTGAGGAGGCGGTGCCTGGCATTCAGGGTTAAATGGGGTCTGCTGGACCTCGTCCTCCTGAGCCTGAGCCCCGTCGCTCTCACGGCCCCTCCCCTGCAGCCTTGGCCACAGTCTGTCCTGTCCCTCCTTCAGGGTCAGCTGCTTCTCCTCCCAAGGACCTCCTTGCTGGCTTGGCTTCCAGCCTTGGCCCAGTCCACATGGCCTCCTGAGACCCAAGACTGCAATTCCCAGCATCCCTTGTAGCAGGCCATGTCTGAGTGCACATACTCGGGGAGGGGTGGTGCCCACACCTCCAAAGGGCTCTGACCAGCGGGCAGGGGGCATGGATCACAGGGAAGGCTCAGAACAAGGTGGGGGCCTGTCCCTCCCCAGGCCGCATGGCCTCTTTAGCTGCCCTATGGGCTCAGTGCTGACTGCAGGCTGACCTGAGGTCCAGAGCTGGACACCAGCCGGGATGGGGATCTCGGCGAGGAGGACACGGGTCACCAGGGCCAGCGCCCTGCAGAGGGACTTGCGGGCCCCCCTGTGGCACCCACGAGGCGCTCCTGCAGGGACAGAACTCTGATCGGCACAAGAGTGGGGGCCGGTGTTCACCCACTGGGCCCAGCTCCTGCACGTGCTCCTTGCAGGGGAGGCGTGAGGAGGGCCATACTGGATGCGGTCATCACAGGGGGAAAGGGCGGCGGCCACTGGGTCAGAGCTCAGCCCTCCCCTCGGCTCAGTCTCTGCCTCTCCCGACCCCTCTGGGGTCCCCTCCCCATTGCTCCATCTTTCTCTCTCCTCCTGTAGTGAGTTGCTTGGAAATTAGCAGTTGCCTCAGTGGTGTCTGACTCTGTGACCCCATGGACTGTAGTCCATCAGGCTCCTCTGTCCATGGGACATTCCAGGCAAGAATACTGCAGAGGTTGCCATGCCCTCCCCCAGAGGATCTTCCCTGGAGTCGCACAGGGTCCCCCTAATTCATGTCAGGGAACCTCACTGGGAAATGGTCTCAGCTGATATCACTAGTGAAGATGGGGTCACCCTGGGTAGGGTGGCCCTTAATGCAGTGACCCGTGTCCATGTAAGGAGAGGAGAGCACCAGAGACAGGGCTGTGGGCTGTGCCAGGGTCACCTGCAGGCTCTGGAAGCTGCAGGAGACACAGAGAGATCAGGGAATGCCTTCATCTGCCCGCCTCTGGCCTCTAGACCCAGAGAGAGTGGACATCTGCTGTTCAAGACGCCTGGGGCCCCTCCCGGGAGCTCACTGCCTCACAGCTTGGGTGAGTCCCGCCACCCTCGCCCCAGAGGAGACAGACCCCGCATGAGGTCCTGCCTGTTAGGGCCCCTGGGTCTGGGCCCAGCAGCCCTCTCAAGCTGCATTTTAGCCAAACCACTGTGTCACTTTCTGGGTTTGGGTGAGGGGTCCTGCCCTGGATCTGCCGGGAGCCCATGGGGAAGTGCACAGGGTACCTGAACCACACGTGCACAGCCACGCTCTCCAGACCCTCTGCTCCATGGATCGGCTGTGCCCCGGCTCCTCCCCTGCCTCTCTGATCACAGCCCCCTGCCTTGGGGAGACCACTCCCTCCCCCAGCCTGGGCCCTGGTGTGGCAGTGCCCCCCTTTCCTGGTCAGCCCACTCCCAGCAGCCTCGGGCACGTGCAGCCTGGGGATGAATCGCTCTCAGGGGGTGGGGGCAGGGTGAGCTCAGGCCCCAGTCCACTGTGAGGGCATGGGGACTGGAGCACGGTGAGGAGGGAGGGAGGCAGGGGAGGGGAGGAGGATCCTGGCCAGTTCCTGCCCTTGGGGTCACACCCCCAAGACCCAGACCTATCTGGGTCCTTAGGAGACTTGGAAGGTGGTGTGGCCGTGGTTCAGTTCCTGACACAGGTAGCTGGCCAGGGCCGGCACAGCTCCTGGGCATTGGAGCCTGTTCATGGGGGTCTCGTGGGGACCCAAGCCCCCACCCCCACCCCGCATCCCCCAGGAAGTGTGCACTGTGCACTCCCAACAGCAGCAGTGGCAGAAGCCCCTCCCCGGAGCTCAGGCTGAGCCCGGGGGTCACAGAGACAAGCCCCCAAATTTCTGACATTAAAGCCCCTGGACAAGGTCCAGCCTTCCCCACACCTTCACCCTCTGGAGCTGTCTTACCCTACCCGTGACAAAAGCCCAGTTTCTCACTTCTCTCTGACGACGACGGCAGGATCAACACAGATTCGAGGAAAGTATGACGTGTTTACTAGTAAGGAAGGAGGCTCTCCCCATGGGACTCAGGAGTCAGGAAGGAGCCCCGGACAGCTGGGGGTTGTGCGGGGGCGGGTGCTGAGTCAGGGCTGGAGAACAGTCAGGAATGCAGCAGACGGGTGGTTAGTGGTGGCAGGTAGGCCTGATGAGGGTGGGGAACACAGGGCAGGCCACGTTGGGGGGTACCATCTTTGGGCTGGGCAAGTGCGGGGATGGGGCGGCAGTCACCAAGGACAGAACGGTCCCAGGTCAGTGCCTTCTGACTGGAAACGGCCTCTTTCTGAGAAGCTGGGCCTTGGAAGGAGATGCAGACAGGATATGCCTGCTTGGCCCAGGGCTGTCCTGAGCCGCCTGCCAGCTTCCGGCCCAACCAGCGATCAGTGTCACAGCACCGGGGCCTCACGGGCACTGGCAGAGCAGGGTGGCCCTCTCCTGAGGGTCTCCAGTGCCACGGCTGCCCTCCCTAGGGTGGGGGCTGCAGTCATGGGGAGCGTCCGAGCTGCAGGGCCCAGGGAGACAGAACCAGGCTCCAGCTGCCTGCCTTGTGGGAAAGGAAACTGGGGTGTGCTGGTCAGGCGGCTTCCCTTCTGCCCCTTGCCCTCTCGACAAGCCTCCCCCTGCCAGCGGGCTCCACCTCCCTGACAGGTGTTCACTGCGCACCTGCTGTGTGCAGGGCAGAGGGGGCAGGGGCCACAGGCTCCCGAGATCAGACTCCTACAGCCTGTGGCCTCCACCCACGGCAACGCCAGCACCCTGGACTCGTGCCCAACCCCTGACCTGGAATGTCCCCTGGTGAACCATCAGTCGCCTCTCCTGTACCCCAAGCAGGTGGGGACCCCAACAGCAGCTCTGCCGCCTGCCCTATGGGGAAAGGTGACACGGGGATCCTCAGTCTTGGCTACTGACCTCTGGGCAGGACCCCATCTGAGTGGGACGTTGAGAAGTGCCCCCCCACCGTCAGTAGGAACCTCCAAGAGTGACCAAATGCCTCCACACTGACCCATGTCCCCCGGGAGATGGGGCCACTCTGGAGGGGCAGGGCCCGGGTCCCCCACCGTAATCAGTGCTGGCCAAGAGGACTGAGTTGGTCCGCGTGCTGACCAAAGTGTCTGGACCCAGGCATGCCAATAGCTTATATTCTCTGGAACCAGGCTTCCAAAAATGTCAAAACTCGGCACTCACATGCTATCCATAACACAGCTTGAGACGCAAGCAGAGGCCCCAGGGTGAACTGGCCGGGGGTGACCTGTGTGAGCTGGACAGAGCGGGCACTGCTGCGGCCCCAGAGGCCCAGAGGCAGCCAGGAGGGTCGGTCGGAGCCCAGCAGGAAGATGACGACTCTGGCACGGAGCCTGGAGGGCGTGGCCTCAGCTTCGGGAAGGCCCGGGCCAAGGCCGAGCCCACAAGCAAGCGGGAGAGAGCCCTTAGGGGCCCTCCCGGGCCAGGGTGTCAAGGGGGCCTGAGCCGGAGGGCCAGCCCTGCGGTTTCCCTGAGAAGGAAACTGCTTCTGATGGGAAAGCTGGAATCAGACTCGGTGTCCCCGCAGCTGCGCCATCCTGCCAGGCTGAGACGCTCCCTCCCCGCCCCGCCCCAATCAGAGGCTGCTCAGGGTCTGCAGGCAGGGCCTCCGGCAGGGTGGCGGAGCAGCTCTCCTGAGTACCTGTCCTGGCGTCACAGCACAGTCATTATGGACGGCCCACGCCCACCTGCCCGCATCCACTGGGCTGCTCCCACCTGCCGCTCGGGCTTCTTGCTCGAGATGCCATGAGTCACCCTTCTGTCATTCTCTGAGGAACCACACATGCCTTCTAATGCTTTCATATTAAAAGTCTGTGTGGATCCCACAGCACACTCATGTACAGGCCATGTGAGGGTTTTTGGTACAAACACACGCAGGATTCTTGGAACACTGTTGACTCAGGATCCACGCCAAGCTGCCTTGTTGAGTTTGCTGCAAGTCTGGGTCTGGGAGGTGCAGGTCTCACACGCCCGTGGGTGCTGAATGACCACAGGGCGACAGGCCCGTTTCCTGTGGGGGGGGGGGTGTGGCGCCCACCAGGTGACCCGGCAGACTCCGTCACAGAACCTGCTGGGAACACTGAGCTGCTGGATGCAGTCCTGGAAACCACCTGGGCGGGGGCAGGGCATTGGGTCACCTGCCCCCAGACTTGGCCATGGCTCCACTCTGGTCACCCAGCGGGCCTGGTGGGCTCCAAGGACCCCCTGGGTGAGGCAAGGTTGTTGCTGTGACCCTGCAGTTCCTCAGGGGAGGCAGGTGGGGGCACAGGCAACGGTGTGGGGCTGGCAGGGGCTGCCCAGCGAGATCTGAGGCAATGTCTGCCGTGTTTGAAGAAAAGCTGCCGTGGCCGGGAGGTCACCCTCTGTCCACCCATGGCCCCACTGTGAAGGACCATGACGGTCCACACTGGTGTCCACTGGAAATGCTTGTCCCAGACCTGCCCACGTGTCCCCTACAGTAGAGCCCAAGCCCTTGGCTGCCCTGTCCAGCTGCTCAGCCCAGCACAGAGCTTCTAAAATTCCATGTGCTTTTGAGGAGGGAAACCAAGCTTCTGACCAAAACAAAGGAGGTCGAGTTGTCCTCCCAGTGAGCATCCTGGAGCGACGCGAATTCAGGGGGGCTTTCCAGTGTTTCCTGTTTTGTGCTTCAGGACATGCACACAGACACGGGGCCATTGGGCTGGAGGTGGGGTGGGAGCCTCACACGCAGACCCAGAGGGTGGCCGCTGCATCTGGAGTGACCACTGCCCAGCCTGGATCATCCGGAAGAGAGGGCTCCCGCACACTCTTCCTGAACCAGACATCCTTCCTCCAGCTTCAGGAGCTCATCCCACGGCGAGTTAGGTCCAGGGCTGGTAGCAGGAAGCAGCCGTCACAGCCCTTCTCTTGTTCTGTGTTTGGTGGCAAAGGTGGGGGGCCCACCTACTTGGGGGCATGTGTAGCCCTGGGGAGCCACCATGCCAAACTTTTGAAAGGTTCACTGGGATCGGGGCAGCAGCTGGCACATGCTCCCGGGATCAGCGCGGTCCTTCCAAGGGTGCCTTTCACATCCCCCCGATGCCAGGAGGCCAGTGTCCATGCAGCCCCGAGCTTCTGGCGCAGATGGTCCCCTCTGCCCGGCCTGTCCGCGTCAGTTCTCGAGCTGTCATCCAACGTCGCAGCTGGCGGCATCTCCTGGGAGCCCTGGCCTCGTCCTGGGGGGTCCCTCGTCACACGTGCTCTTGGAAGGAAAGAGGGGAGAGGGCGTGAGCCTGGAGTCCACCCATTCTCATTTTGGTGGCAGAGACTGGTCTTCTCAGGGCCCAGTACAGTGAAAACAGGGTTGAGAACGCCTGTAGGCAGTGCACATTGGACTCTCGGGTCTGCGGGCCCGGATTCCTTAGCAAGCTATGTCCCGCATCCTCCAGGATGGGCCTCGGGGACAGGCCTTGGGAGTGAATCTGCACCAGGCAGCCGTGGGCCGGGAATCACCTGGGTGAACAGGTGGGCAGGCATGTTGCGTGAGTCGTGCTCACCCTCCCCTGACAACCCTTCTCAAGGGCTTTTGGCGGGGAACGGGGTTCAGAGAGGTAAGGCCACTGGCTTCAGGCATGGAGCCGGCTGGCGGCAGCCCGAGGCACCTGTCAGTGGGAAACCGAAACCAAAGGCTCTGTGTGTGATACTTTTCCAGAGCAGGGCAGGAGCCACGTGACATTTGTGTGGGAACTCTGAGGTGCTCGTCTGCACAAAGGGTCTGGACTTGCTGGAGAGCCCCACCCCGAGGGCTGTGATGGAGGGAGACCAGGGGAATGGAGACAGGGTGTGGTGGGGGAGTTCATGCTCCAGGCTCTCTGCTCCTGCAAACGTCTGGAAAATCCCAGAGTCAGCAGAGGACAGGGCAGCACGCCAGGAGGGAAGGCGTTTCACCAGCTGTGCACTGGAAGCACCTACTTCCTGGTCATTGAGCCATGCTCGTGCAGAGAGACAAGCACCCAGCCACCCTGCCTGAGTGATCCGAGCTTCCTCCACACATCTCCTTCCCTTCCAGCAAACTCACCCGTGAGCGCCGGCTTCCGCCTTTCCACCTGGGCACCTGCAGGAATTAAGCAAAAATGCTCAGGGTGGGGTAGCGAAGCAAGGCCTCTCTGAAGACCCCAAGGGCCCCATGCTCAGTACCCTCCCCCCACTCAACCCTCCTCTGGCTTCCTGCTCAGGTGAGGGGCTTCTCAGGCCACGCTGAGTCCCAGGATGAGACTTTGTAGGAGGTCAGGTGAGAAGCACCTGGAGAGGCTTGAGGGCTTTCACGGCCTGGGTTCCAGGGCGCCAGGCGACGTCTCTAGGAGGTGGAAGCTGGCAGCCAGGGGGACACCCCAGGGCCACAGGTGGAAACCCTCTCATCAGGCGGGCCTCCCACCATGAGCTGGGTCCTGAGTCCAACTGCGCTTCCCTTCCTCACTCTCTGGGGGGGTCTCAGTGGGTCCTGACTCTGTTAATAGGACCTCTGGGGATGCCCGCTGACCTCCACCTCCAGGCTGACCTGGGAGGACTGTGCTGGGCCCAAACCAGCCCTCAGCCCCTCTCGCTGACCCCTGGGTGCTTCCAGGGTCCACACTCTTAGCTTTCCTGCTCCCATTGTGAGCCCTGCTTCTTCGTTTCACGTAGCCAAACCCCAGACTTTCTGTATCTGTCTGAGTTTGGCCAGAACTGGACAGAAGGCCTTGAAGGGATTAGAAGGCAGCTCTGCCTCCACAGGGGCACTGCGACCTGACCTCCACATTAGTAGAGTCCTCCATCCTCCTCCACACCCAGGAGACTGGCCTTCCCTTTGGGGGTGGGCAGTGTCAGGATCTTGGAGGCTGAGATCACACCCAGGAGCGTGTTGCAGCTACTACGCTCACGCTCGTTAGCACGGTTTAACTGCGTGTCCCATGAAAGCAACACCTCTCGGAGCTTGTAAACATCTTGGGAAAGGTGGCCCCACACCCCAGCAACACAAAAGCGCGCTGTCCACAGCACAGGCGTCCCCATACCTGTGTAGCTTCTGGGCTGACACCTGCTCCTGCACAGCCAGCCTGTGGCGAGAGCCAGGGACACGATCACGGCCAGCACGACAAGGACGCTAAGAACTGTCTGGTGTTCCCCGCTGTGGCTGCCATTGACTGGGTCCTCTGTGATGCTGTCCTTGGTTCCCGTGAATGTTTCTGCGGGAGAGGAAAATCACGCAGGGCTTATAGACGGGGAGGAAAAGGGATGTTTTTCATCCTGAAGGACTGGGCGCCAAGAGAAGCACTGATCCAACAAGACTTCCTAGAGGCACTTGGTGGTTTTTAAGCTATAAAGCTGACGGAGACAAATATTTCCTCTTTCAGGTGAGCCTTCATCTCTTCTTGGGATGCCCCTTCTCCTCAGCCCACTGGTGAGACCTGTAACCCCAGTGCTTCCTAGAGGTTCACACCTGGGGATGGCGTGGAATGAAGCATAAGTCTTCCTGGCTTTTTAAACTTTAATTCTTTCTAGCTTAATTGCTGGCTTTAAAAAAAAAAAAAACCCATGCTCAGTACCCTCCCCCCACTCAACCCTCCTCTGGCTTCCTGCTCAGGTGAGGGGCTTCTCAGGCCACGCTGAGTCCCAGGATGAGACTTTGTAGGAGGTCAGGTGAGAAGCACCTGGAGAGGCTTGAGGGCTTTCACGGCCTGGGTTCCAGGGCGCCAGGCGACGTCTCTAGGAGGTGGAAGCTGGCAGCCAGGGGGACACCCCAGGGCCACAGGTGGAAACCCTCTCATCAGGCGGGCCTCCCACCATGAGCTGGGTCCTGAGTCCAACTGCGCTTCCCTTCCTCACTCTCTGGGGGGGTCTCAGTGGGTCCTGACTCTGTTAATAGGACCTCTGGGGATGCCCGCTGACCTCCACCTCCAGGCTGACCTGGGAGGACTGTGCTGGGCCCAAACCAGCCCTCAGCCCCTCTCGCTGACCCCTGGGTGCTTCCAGGGTCCACACTCTTAGCTTTCCTGCTCCCATTGTGAGCCCTGCTTCTTCGTTTCACGTAGCCAAACCCCAGACTTTCTGTATCTGTCTGAGTTTGGCCAGAACTGGACAGAAGGCCTTGAAGGGATTAGAAGGCAGCTCTGCCTCCACAGGGGCACTGCGACCTGACCTCCACATTAGTAGAGTCCTCCATCCTCCTCCACACCCAGGAGACTGGCCTTCCCTTTGGGGGTGGGCAGTGTCAGGATCTTGGAGGCTGAGATCACACCCAGGAGCGTGTTGCAGCTACTACGCTCACGCTCGTTAGCACGGTTTAACTGCGTGTCCCATGAAAGCAACACCTCTCGGAGCTTGTAAACATCTTGGGAAAGGTGGCCCCACACCCCAGCAACACAAAAGCGCGCTGTCCACAGCACAGGCGTCCCCATACCTGTGTAGCTTCTGGGCTGACACCTGCTCCTGCACAGCCAGCCTGTGGCGAGAGCCAGGGACACGATCACGGCCAGCACGACAAGGACGCTAAGAACTGTCTGGTGTTCCCCGCTGTGGCTGCCATTGACTGGGTCCTCTGTGATGCTGTCCTTGGTTCCCGTGAATGTTTCTGCGGGAGAGGAAAATCACGCAGGGCTTATAGACGGGGAGGAAAAGGGATGTTTTTCATCCTGAAGGACTGGGCGCCAAGAGAAGCACTGATCCAACAAGACTTCCTAGAGGCACTTGGTGGTTTTTAAGCTATAAAGCTGACGGAGACAAATATTTCCTCTTTCAGGTGAGCCTTCATCTCTTCTTGGGATGCCCCTTCTCCTCAGCCCACTGGTGAGACCTGTAACCCCAGTGCTTCCTAGAGGTTCACACCTGGGGATGGCGTGGAATGAAGCATAAGTCTTCCTGGCTTTTTAAACTTTAATTCTTTCTAGCTTAATTGCTGGCTTTAAAAAAAAAAAAATGGTGAAAGACACATAACAAAATTAACCATTTTATAACCATTCAGTGGCATTTACTAATTTATAAGTTCATGCAGCCATGATTGTTATCTGATTCCAGAACTTCTCATGCCACAAAGGGAAACCCTCTGCGCACCAGCAGTCACTCCTCACCCCCTCCCCCAGGCATGCATGCATGTTCAGTCACTAAGTCGTGTCTGACTTTTTGCAGCCCCGTGGACTATAGCCTGCAGGCTCCTCTGTCCATGAAATTCTCCAGGCAAGAATACTGGAGTGGGTTGCCATTCCCTTCTCCAGGGGATCTTCCCATCCCAGGGATTGAACCCGAGTCTTTTGGTCTCCTGCATTACCACTGCACCACCTGGGAAGCCCTTCCCTCCCCCAGCCCCCTGGCAAATTCTAATCTACTTCCTGTCTGTTTGGGTTTACCTTTTCCAGACATTTTGTATCAGTGGAGTCACACGCTATGAGGACTGTTCTGTCTGGCTTCTCCCACTGAACATCATTTTCATGGCTCATCCACGCTGCAGCACACTCAGAGCTTTGCTCCTTTTCGTGGCTGAGTAACGCTATACCTTGTGGATGGACACTCTGTGCTCACCCCTTCGTCCACCTATGGACTCTTGGGCGTCCCCACCTTTTGGTTACTGTGAATAAACCGCTATGAACATTCACGTACAGGTATTTGTCTGAGTCTCGCTTCCAGAGCCCTTGGCCACACACCCGGGTGTGTGGACCTGCTGGGTCACTGCTGATCCTGTGTTTAGCTTTTTAAGGAACCGGCAGACCGTTTTCCACGGCAGCTGCACCACCCCGAATCTGTTGGAAGTGCATGAGGGGGCCAGCCCCCCGTCCCAGTGCCCCACCATGGTGCCTCTTGGGGAGCGGTTCTCAGGGGCAGACAGGCAACACCCTCTCCGGGTGGCTTGTGACAAGTGCCCCCATGTTTCCCCAAACCTGAAGAAGCTACAAACCAGACAGTGGCGAGGCCCCCCATGTGCCTTAGAACCCCGCAGAAGCTTTTCAACACATTCCAGAGGTGCTGATTCAGAGAGTGTGGGCATGCAATGAGGGAGGACAGGGATTCCCAGTTGTTCCCTAGAGCAGCCAGGCTGAGACCACGACCCCAGGAGACCCTCCTGCTCTCCTCCCATCCCCCCTCCCCTGCCTGGGACTATCCTGCCGGGACGCAGAGTCAGAGCAGGCCTTTAGTGCAGCCAGAGGACTGTGACTGCTGAGCCACAGGGCTGCACCCATATTCCAGGAGAATGCCCGGGCCAGACACTCCCGGCAGCCAGGGTGCTTCTCGGTACCAGGCAGGCCTGGACCCCATCCCCCAGCTCCTGCCCTCCTTCCCCAGCATCTCAACCCTGCTGACAGAGACTCATAGACCCAGAGAGCCTATGGCTTCTACGAAGGAGTCACCCGCCTGCGCCCTTCTATGGGGGGCCTTGGGCAGTGGCTGGGCCCAACTGGACCCGCTGGTGGAGGAGTTGTTCTGGCTTCTTAGGGGGCACATGTCCAAAGAGTGTGGAAGGGGGCCATGCTGGATGGGGCTTCCATCCCAGTGCTGCTGCTGCCTCGTTCTGTGGCTTCTGAGATTTTCAGAGCCTCAGTCCCCCATCTGTGAAATGGGTCACCAAAACTGACCCCCGAGCACCAGCCAGCTCCTGCTCTCAGCATGGTGACACTCTCCCCTCCCTTCTCTGCCCCACCTCTGATGCTGGTGCCCAGTCTCCTCATAGGGGCTTTGTCTCCTGCCCAGTCACCCCCGGCCTGGCCTTGGGTTGGGGTCAGCATGCAGCGCCGTGGGGTCCCCTGGGACCTCACCTGTCTGGCCGCTTGTCAGGTTCTGGTGTAGCAGCACATTCTCAATGCAGCAGCCCACGTTGACGTGGGGGGTTCGCCCGATCCTCAGGACACTGACCACATCATACAGGCCCTGCGCGTTCAGGGACACCGTGCTGTTCTGCAGGGCGCCATCCAGCACGCTGTTGTCCGTCTTGTTGATCCAGTACACGTTTGGCCGCGGGTAGCCGTTGGTGGACGTGCACGTGAAGGTGAGCTCCTCGTCCTGGGACGGGCCACTGACCACGGGCATGCTGTAGTTTGCTGCAGGGAGAGAAATGGGCTGAGGGGTGCCAGGTCCTGAAGGTCAGAAAAGGGGGGACACATGCCAAGGGCCAGGGCAGGGGAGAGGCAGCCACTGAGCCCATGATGCTGGAGCAGGGGCAAGGCCAAAACTGTGGTCTCGTCAGCAACACAGCTCCGTTCTGCCCAAGAGCCACCCCCCAGGTCAATAAGGAGGCTACTGAGTCTGGTGAGCAGTGACCAGTGCCCACTTCCTGCCCCAGTGGGGCTGGCCTCATTTGAGTCTAGTGACGTGGACAGCTGGTGATCCTGTGTCCACTGAAGGATGCCCTGAGCAGCCTGCTGGAGACGCTTTCATTTTCTGACTCTCCTGACCTCATTTAGTGCCTTGCAGCACTGGTTTCTTATTTCATCAAAAAAACCTAGTTTGGGGGGCTTCCGTGGTGGCTCAGTGGTAAAGAATCTGCCTGCCATTCCAGGAGACGCAGGTTTGATCCCTGATCAGGGAGGATCCCACACGCTGCACAGCAACTTAGCCTGTGAACCACAACTACTAAGCCTGTGCTGTTGAGCTTGGAGCCTCAACTACTGAGCCCATCACGGAGCTGCAGCTACTGGGCCCACAAGCCCTAGAAGCTGTGCTCCACAACAAGAGAAGCCGCCACAGTAAGAGGCCGCACAGCTGTTTGCCACAGCTACAGAAAGCTCGCCCGCAGCAATGAAGACCTAGTGCAGCCAAAAATAAAATAAGTGAATTATGTAAAAGAGTCTAGATTGAACGGGAGAGTTCAAAGCAAAGACAGCAAGATGGGGAGCTCCCGTATGGAAGCAGGCAGCCTCGGATACTGGAAAACAGTCTCAGGAGTTGAGTGATCTTTGCTCCCCTTAGCTGTACACAGAGTTAAACACCAGACCACAGAGGGATCGGGGTTTTCTTTAAGGGAACACACAGGTGAAAGAGCCACAGGAAACAGGTCTTACTGACACTTCTTCCTGGACATAAGTCTGGGATGAAATTGGCTTGGCTGCTTCCTCTGTCTTACCTGCCACGTGCAGCGTGACCGCAACTTCCAAAATCTTTTTTAATTTCAAGGATTTCTGAAACACCAGGCAGTTGAACTTCTGCTCATCCTGGGGGGTGACGTTGCGCAGGAGCAGAGAGAAGTCGCCCCGCTTCATGCTGTCCAAGGACAGCCGAGCCCGGTCCTTGTAGTGGTTGTCACCATGGCTGGCAGAGCTGTTTCCAGACAGGTGGTAGGTCACCACGGAGTCGGCATTCCCTTTGCCCGCCACGCTGATTTGCCAGTAAACGTAAAGGTCATTTAAATCGAAGCTGTTTCCTTCAGGGTAAATGCAGCGGAGCCGGACATCGCTGCCCACCATCGCTCGGACTTCTTCTTGACTCTCTGCAACCACCCACAGAGAACAGAAGTCATCTTCCGCACCTGACCCCCAACTTTGACGTCACCCTATGGGGGAAGGCGCCAGGGGTGGGGAGCCGCTGAGTTGCAAGACTCAAACTCCAATTGTGACTCGTGTCACTAGGAAAGGAATGTGTTAATAAGAAGCACATAGGGAAGCCGAAGTATTTAAACATTCAGACCCTGGCAGTGAACTGCTCCAATGGAGGACCAGGGCTGGTTTCCTGTGATCAAGCGGGAGGCTAGCCTTGGGAGGATCAGGCCCTAGGGCACTGGGACTGCTCCTCATGGTTTCTGCTACTTCTTGGGATTTTTATAACGAATTCAAAATAAAAAGGTTTAAAAAAAATTTAGACATTTTGAAAGAAAGCATAAGCTTCTCAGCATCACTGTGATGCTGCCCGTGCTCCCTCAGTGCAGGCCCAGCAAGGCTCTGGGGTGTTCCAGCCACAGGAATGCCAGCAGGAAGAGTGGCCGTGCGCCCTGGCCCCTTCCTCTGCGGGCTGGAGGGCCGGACAAGGCCTTGATCTCCACTGTGGTGCCGCACCTCATTTCACGCTCTCCTGGATGCTGGTGGCTTTGGGGAGCACGAGGGCTGTAAGAAACAGGAAGACCAGCTCCTGGATCCTCTGGGAAGTGGAGGTTCTGAAACACTTGGGTGGAACTGCACTGTGCTTGCCCCAAACACGAAACAAAACCAAACCTTGGGGGCTGGTGGAGTGCTCCCCTTAGTGGCTGTCAGTCCCACACATTACCCCAGGCTTGGGGGCCCAGCTTTCACATAAGGACCCCTGGAAAAGCAGGTAGGCCTGTGAGGAGGGCCCCACTGACACCTGCCTCCGCCCCGGGTCCTACTGCTCAGTGTTGAAGGGCTTGGAAGCCTCCCCAGGAGCGCCTCCTGCACTTACCAGCTTGCAGGCCCCAGAGCAGCAGCAGGAGCAGGCCAGGACTGGGAAGAAACAACCAGAAAGCCAGGTGAGTCCTGCTCCTTCCAGACTAGGCAAGAGCTGGTTACACACACCATCCAAATGGGAACACATCCACAACCAGCCAGCCCATCGGCCCAGGGTCCCTGGGGCAGCCAGGAACTCAGGGAGAGGAGCCAGGACCGCAGCCTCCCTGCCCAGCACAGCAAGCCCCTGCCAGGGACCAGCTCTGTGTTAACAGAATGCCCCTCACGGCAATTTTGAGAGTGGGATAAAGGGTATCGAGAGGAGTCACCAGACCCTCGGTAGTGTGGCTTCGCAGGGATGGTCCAAGAAACTGTATAAAATCAGAAAAAAACAAACAAACAATTTCCCGGCATTTGAAATTTGAAAGACAGGATGTAAGATGCTTGCCTCAAGGCAAGGTCAGAGCAGCCCCAGGACAACCTTCTGAAGGAACACAGTCACTCTGGAACCAGATCTGGTGGCTCCAACCCAGCCTGTGGGCAGCTCGGCGCCCCCAGGCTCCTGGCACCTTCAGTCTGGAAGCCTCTGCACCCTGCACACCCCAGCTGCGCCCCCTGCCTCACCTGTCGCCTACCTGCCCCTGCCCCAGCCCACAGCTCCCTGGGTCAGATAGGAGAAAGCATACAAGGGACTACCTGCCCAGGGGCGTGGCGGCTGGTGGCTGCGACATCCCAGTACTTCTATGTTCCTTTCTTGAGGGAATAATCTTTACCTACATTTCTAACTAGGGAGACTAAGTGGTGGGACCCACAGGACGGAGCGGGGAAGGGGGTGGGAGGAGGGGGGAAGGGGGGGGGAGGAAGGGGGAAGGGGGAAGGAGGGGGTCTTCTGGGTTGTGTGTTGGGACACCTGGGGATGGGGTACCGCACCATCTCATCAAGTAGGGCACAGCCTGCCTACCCTAAGACTTCCCTGAAGGCAGCGTTTTGGCCAAAAGTGGAGGGGGAGTTGGGAGCAGGGGGCGGATAGTAGGGGGCAATCCAGGCTTCGGGGGCGGTGAGCACCAGCCCGCACTGGAAGTAAATGAGCGACTTTGGCACAGCGCGGTCACGCCCTTCTTTCCTCTGGGTAACCGCTGGGACAGCGGAGGGCAAGGGGGGAAGTGAGCGTGGGTCGCTGTGTCTTCTCAGCTCTCCGCTCTCCCTTCCTCGGCGGGGACACGGCCCGAGCACACACCGCGCAAGGCCACCGTCCTTCGCCGCCCTCCCGCCCGCACGTAACCGCACCTGCCGCGGCCCGAGGCCGCCCCGCCTCCGCTGCCCCGCCAGGCGACCGGTCCCCGGCGAGAACTTCGCTTCCCGGCGCCGCGCCTCCGCTCCGTCCCGCGAACCTACAGGACGCGGCCGCGCACACACTCACCTCCTCGGCCGCATGGTGGGGGCGGAGACCCCGGCCCGCCCCGGAGATCTCGGGGCGCTAGAGACCGCAGCCAGAGGGAGGTCTCGGGCGGCGGGAGAACTCCGAGCACGGGCGACCTCGGGCCGCGGGAGCCCTCGGAGCGGCCGGCCGACACCAGCCGAGCTCCCGCCGCGCCTCTGAGGCTCTGGGCGCTGAGCGGGTCGGGGGCTGAGCTCCAGGCAATCCGCCTGGCCCCGCCCCTGGCCCCGCCCCTGGCCCGCCCACTGTCTCTGCCGGGAGCTGTGGGAACCGAAGGGTGGACACTGACTCACGAAAGTTAAGCCCTTCCCAGGCAAGGGTGCAAGTCGGGCCCCGAGGGTAGCAGGCCGGGAGCTCCAGGCCCGGCAAGCTGAGGACAGGGAAGGCCCCATGGAGGAGGGCGGCCAAGGCCGCTGTGGGAGCGCTTGCCTGGCTGAAGGGAGGCTAAATGCTGTCCCCCAAAGTCGCACAGAACGTCCGCGCCCCCAAGCGCCAGCTTCCGCCGGCGCACGCCGGCCGCCCCACCCCTGCGCCCTGAGAGCCTGGCGGGCGGGCTGGGTGTCAGTCTCCCGCCTCCTTCCCCCTCTCGGAACCCAGTCAACTCCTCCAGGTCGAGGTGAAGTGAGAGCTCCACGACTGTTCAGGAACGAATGAACGAGCGGCCGGAAGGCGGAAGGCAGGCTGGCAGGCTCCGTCTTCCAGTCCAGTCCTGGGTCACCCCCTGTCCCGCCCCCCGGTCTGGCTCCTCTGTCCTTCCTCCATCCTGGGCCACCCGCCGCAGCACTCAGTTCAGTTCAGTCGCTCAGTCTTGTCCGACCCTTTGTGATCCCATGGACTGTAGCACACCAGGCTTCCCTGTCCATCACCAACTCCCAGAGCTTGCTCAAACTCATGTCCATCGAGTCGGTGATGGCATCCAACCATCTCATCATTTGTCGTCCCCTTCTCCTCCTGCCTTCAATCTTTCCCAGAATCAGGGTCTTTTCTAATGAGTCAGCTCTTCCCATCAGGTGGTCAAAGTATTGGAGCTTCAGCTTCACCATCAGTCCTTCCAATGAATATTCAGGACTGATTTCCTTTAGAATTGACTGGTTTTATCCACTTGCTGTCCAAGGGATTCTCAAGAGTCTTCTTCAACTCCACAGTTCAAAAGCATCAATTCTTCAGCACTCAGCTTTCTTTATGGTCCAACTCTCACATCCATACATGACTACTGGAAAAACCATAGCTTTGACTATACAGACCTTTGTCGGTAAAGTAATGTCTCTGCTTTTTAATGTGCTGTCTAGATTTGTCATAGCTTTTCTTCCAAGAAGCAAGCATCTTTTAATTTCATAGCTGCAGTCACCATCTGCAGTGATTTTGGAGACCAAGGAAATAAATCTCTCACTATTTCCCCATATTTGCCATGAAGTGATGGGACCAGATGCCATGATCTAAGTTTTTTGAATGTTGAGTTTTCAGCCAGCTTTCACTTTCATCAAGAGGCTCTTTAGTTCCTTTTCACTTTCTGCTGTAAAGGTGGTGTCATCTGTATATCTGAGGTTATTGATATTTCCCCCAGCAATCTTGATTCCAACTTGTGCTCTATTCAGCTTGGCATTTCACATGATGTACTCTGCACAGAAGTCAAATAAGCAGGGTGACAATATACAGCCTTGTCGTACTCCTTTCTCAATTTGGAACCAGTCCGTTGTTCCATGTCCAGTTCTAACTCTTGCTTCTTGACCTGCATACAAATTTCTCAGGCAGCAGGTAAGGTGGTCTGGTATTCCAATCTCTTGAAGAATTTTCCACAGTTTTTTGTGATCCACACAGTCAAAGGTTTTATTTAACATATCAACGAAGCAGAAATAGATATTTTTCTGGAACTCTCTTGCTTCTATGGATGTTGGCAATTTGAACTCTGGTTCCTCTGCCTTTTCTAAATCCAGCTTGAACATCTGAAAGTCTCAGTTCACGTACTGCTGAAGCCTGGCTTGGAGAATTTTTAGCATTACTTTGCTAGCGTGTGAGATGAGTGCAATTGTGCGGTAGTTTGAGCATTCTTTGGCATTGCTTTTCTTTGGGATTGGAATGAAAACTGCCCTTTTCCAGTCCTGTGGCCACTGCTGAGTTTTCCAAGTTTGCTGGCATATTGAGTGCAGCACTTTCACAGCATCATCTTTTAGGATTTGAAATAGCTCAGCTGAAATTCCATCACCTCCAAGAGCTTTGTTCATAGTGATGCTTCCCAAGGCTCCAGGATGTCTGGTTCTAGGTGATTAGTGGTGGTTATCTGGGCCATTAAGATCTTTCTTGTATTGTTCTTAATATCTTGACACCTCTTCTTATATCCTGCTTCTGTTAGGTTCATACCATTTCTGTCCTTTATTAACCCCATCTCAGCATGAAATGTTTCCTTGCTATCTTTAATTTTCTTGAAGAGATCTCTAGTCTTTCCCATTCTATTGCTTTCCTCTATTTCTTTGCATTGATTATTTAGAAAGGGTTTCTTATCTCTCTTTGCTCTTCTTTGGAACTCTGCATTCAGATGGGTATATCTTTCCTTTACTCCTTTGCCTTTCACTTCTCTTCTTTTCTCAGGTATTTGTAAGACCTCCTCAGACAGCCATTTTACCTTTTTGCATTTTTTTTCCCCCTTGGGGATGGTTTTCATCTTGGACTCCTGTACAATGTTATGAACGTCTATCCATAGTTCTTCAGGCACTCTATGTAGCAGATCTAATCCCTTGAAT
The DNA here is from genome assembly GCA_006410635.1 of Cephalophus harveyi. Taxonomy (NCBI): domain Eukaryota; kingdom Metazoa; phylum Chordata; class Mammalia; order Artiodactyla; family Bovidae; genus Cephalophus; species Cephalophus harveyi. The sequence continues at coordinate 191,820 of SJYT01040024.1, forward strand.
TATTTGTCATTTCCACTGTATAATTGTAAGGAATTTGATTTAGGTCATACCTGAATGGTTTAGTGGTTTTCCCTACTTTTTTCAATTTAAGTCTGAATTGAAGACTTTGCATATTTACACATTAAAGGCTCTGAGAAGCCCACCTTGTGGAAAGTTGTTCAGTCTTTGCTCCTCCAAGCCTGTGGAACTCGATGCTCTTGTTTTCTGGTCTGGTAACACTGGGGGAGCCCCAGAGCCCCACGCTAAGGACAAACCCTCTGTTTATTCCTTCCTCACCCCTCCCAGTCAACTTGGCCTCTCTCTGGGAGTCCCAGCTGAGTCAGTGCTCCCCCTCCGTCCTTCCACACAGGGCAGGTAGATGCCAATGAGGTGAGGGGATGAAGCCATGAGGGAACACGTGCCCTCTCTGCTGGGCATCCCTGGAAGGATCTGAGCTCCTAGGCACCTGCCTCAGGTCCAGAGGGTCATGTCTTGGATGGAGCAGGAAGGAGGGGTGTGTCCTGTTGCCCTGGCTGATGCGGATGCTGAGGCTTGCCTTTGGAGGGGGGTAGGAGAGGGAGGGTGTAAGGTGAGGGCAGAACCAAGAGGGGGCTCCCCTGGCCCCAGCCATCTCCTGCATGCGACCACTCTTTTCAACTAAGGGTTAATGCCCACCTACCATGGCCTGTGTGAGCACTAACGATAAAAGCTTAAAACAAGAGTATCTTTGCCTGGTGGAAACGATCACTTCTCTGGAGACAAGAACAAACAAGACAAAGAAGTAAGAGATGGGCTGGGAGGTGGAAGGAGAGGGTGGGGGTTGCAGGTGGCCAGGGAGAGAGGCCTGCAGGCCTAGCACCCAGGGGCTTCACTCCTCCCAGGTCAGGCTGGGAGACTGGGGTGGAGGATTTAAAGAGGCCAAGGAAGATTTACCCTCCCTTTTCTGTGGTCAGGAGCAAAGAAGGGACAGGGGTCCTGGTCAGGGCTCCTGCTCAGGTGTCTAGTGAGGGCACAGACAGTCTGAACCTGGGTGGGGGACGTCCTGAAGGGGCTGGAAATGGGAGCCAGGAGGAAAGGTAAGATTTGGCCAGGAGAGCTGGCCATGGGCATGAATCAAATCAGAAACGGGGCCTCAGGACGCTTCCCATTGCCCGAACCAGAAAACCAGCGCTGCATCTAGAACACACTTAGCGGGGACACTTGATGATGGGAGTGAGCACCGCGTCAGGCCTAGTGCGGCTGGAGAGGGCATGATATCGGTGGCCTTTGATCCTCTCCCCCAACAGCTGGTAAAGGAGAACAGCGTTTGCGGGAAGGCAGCCCCAGCATCACCCGCGAGTGAGGAGGAGGAGACAAGGGACCGTCTGCGGCGCTGCTTCTCACCTTCCCGGGTCCAGCCCCGCCCGCAAATCCCGGGCCTCTCTCTGATTGGACAGGCGGAGGGCTGCGCTGCACTGACTGGCTGATGGCTGGGTTCTCCTCCCCCTACCTGGCTTCCAGTAGGATGCCGTCTCTACCCGCAGGGAGCGGGAGCAGGAGCGGGAGCGGTGGACCCCACTGCTACCTCAGATTGTTGGAGAGTACCAGGTCAAGCCCCCCTCGGTTAAAGTCTCCCTCGGAGGGTGCCTGCTCACGTGGACCCGGGAAGCGAAGGTGCCCAGTCGGTGTCTGGAGCGCAGCCCTTCAATGCCTCCCGTTTACTGCCCCAGGGCTGCGGAGGAGGAAACACAGTAGGCTTCAAGAGGCTGACACCCTCGAGTTGGCAGCTGCTGGGCACTGGTGGCAGGCTCTGGCAGCCGTCCATGCCAGCCAGACCCCAGAAGACCAAGTGTTGCTGCCAGGCCCACCACAGAGTGGGGACCCCAGGCCCAAGGAACGCGCTGTTGGTTGAGCAGGCAGACAAGGGTAGGGAGTGCAGCCAGGTTGGAAGGGGGCATCCAAGCTTCTCAGGGCAGTGGGGCAGGGGCACCCATGGAGTGGGCAGAAGACCAGTCCCAGGAACCTCAGACTGGCAAGTGCTCCTCAGGAGCAGAGTGATGTTCGGCAAGTTACTTAAATCCGCTGTGTCTGTGATTCCCGTTTGTGAGGTGGGGATAGCCTTGATGCATCGTGAATGAACACACATAGAGCATACACACCAGGACCCGCACGTGGGTTATGCATGGAGGATTTCAAGACAAATGGACACACAAACGGCCCTCAGGAGGCTTCCCGTAGGTAAGGTTTTCCTCTCTTCCCCTTCACTGTGACTGTTTCTCAGGCCACTGGGGTGAGAGTCAGGGGTTGGAGAGAGAAGCCCCATAAGGTTGTCTATGCATAGGAACCAAGAAGGATCCGAGGATCCGAGGCTCTGGGGGCAGACTCGGAAGCAGGACCCCACTTCCACCAAGTGGGGGCATAAAACAACAGAAATTCAGCCTCCTATCCAGTTCTGGGGGCTGGTTGCCCGAACCAGCCATCCTTGAGGGGCTCCAGGCCAACTGGGCTTTCAGCTCGCTCTGCCCCAGGGGCCACAGCCTTCTCCTCTGAACGGGGTCAGGTCTCCTCTGCCTCCCCTGACCAGGACCTTCTGGATCACACAAAATTCAGCCTGATCTCCCTGTCTCCACCTCCTCACCTCGGCCAAGTCCCCTTTTGCCATATGAGTTGATATTCACAGGTTCTAGGCTTTTGGACAGAGACGTCTTTTGGGGGTCATTGTTCAGCTTGACCACAGGGCGGTCACAAGGGGCCCCTGTAATTGGGATTAAATATTTTTAGAATTTTAAGGTGTTTGAGAAAAAGCCAAAGATGTAAAGCTGCTTTGAGAGGCTCTGGGCCCCTGCCTGGCAGCAGGTGAAGGAGAGCAGACACCAGCAGGTCAGCTCTCTCAGCACTGGCTGCTTTGGGTGGAAGCAGCTGGAGTCAGCCTGCTGGCAAACAGCTGTCACCAGACCTGTCCTGGCTTGGACCCAGAGCTTGGCCTCCCCAAGGGTCTCACCTGTGCTCGATGCTCCTTTCCCCACTCGCCCTCCGTGTTTTCTGGGGCTGCATGACCTTAGTTTCATGACAAATCTTTAGCCCCTGGACAGGAGACCTGTGACATCGGAGTCCAGGATTGTCCTCCTGCCAGCTTGGAGAGAAAGTCTTCATGAAGATGAGGATGTCTGTGTTAGCTAGGCCTGTGTGTGTGTGTGTACATGTGTATGTGTGGAGAGAGAGAGAGAGAGAATTGATTTCAAGGAATTGGCTCCTGTAATTATGAAGGCCTGATGAACCCTGAATCTGCAGGGTGAGCTGGCCAGGCTTCTTGCTCAGGGGATGTTAGGCTTTTGATGGCTCAGGAGTTGCCCCCTGTCCCAGTCTGATGGGGCCACTATGGTGAAATCCCACATACTGGACAGCTTGCAAACAACACTAACATCTTGCTCACAGTGCTGGGGGCTGGAAGTGGTGGNGAGCTAGCCAGGCTTCTTGCTCAGGGGATGTTAGGCTTTTGATGGCTCAGGAGTTGCCCCCTGTCCCAGTCTGATGGGGCCACTATGGTGAAATCCCACATACTGGACAGCTTGCAAACAACACTAACATCTTGCTCACAGTGCTGGGGGCTGGAAGTGGTGGATCAAGTGCCTGGAGGGTCAGGTGAGGGCCTTTTCCCTGGTCACACACTTCTTAGTTACACGGGCAAGGGTGGGTAAGAGAGCTCCCTGGGGCCTCTTTTGTAAGGGCACTAACCCCATCTTGGGGGATTCCCTGGTAGCTCAGACTGAGAAGAGTCTGCCTGCAATGCCAGAGACCTAAGTTGGATCCCTGGGTCAGGAAGACCCCCTGGAGAAGGAAATGGCAACTCACTGTAGTTTTCTTGCCTGGAAAATCCCATGGATGGAGGAGCCTGGCGAGTTGCAGTCCATAGGGTCTCAAAGAGTTGTACATCACTGAGCAACTTCACTTCACTAATCCCATCTTAGGGTCACCTCTCAAAGGCCCCACCTCCTAACACCATCACCTTGGAGGCCAACTTAGGTTAGGAGCAACAGTGAATTATGGGTCACAGACATTCAGCCCACAGAGCCCACCTGCCTGGTGAAGGATTGCCTGCTTTACTCAAAGCCCACCAGTGTGTCAACCTAACCCAGAAATCCTTTCACAGAAACCTCCAGGTTAATGTCTGAATAAAAGTCTGGGTGCTGTAACCAAGTCAACACTGAAATTAACCATCACAACTTCCATTCTATTTAAAAATATTTTAAAAACACCCTTCAAAGGTCCGTTTTAGCCCTCCCCCTTTCTTCCAAAAGCCACCAGCTTGACCCCGAGCTGATCAGCACCAGCTGACCCCGAGCATGCCCCTAGTCGCAGGGTGACGCCCAGGACAAGCGGAACCTGCATGCTTATCTGAGTCTAGGTCTCTTTGAGGGGTTTTCTGGTTAGTCTGGAAAGATCCCTTGTGGGTTTATCACATGTGGTTTGGAACCATCTGTGTCAGGACTGCAAAGTCCTCACCAGAGCCCAGGGCAGACGGGGACCCTGCCTCCACAAGCAAGTCCCTCTGGGTTAAGGAGGACAGAGGTCACACGCTTCATGAGTGGACCTGGCCTCGGCCTCCACTGCTTCCCTTCAGCCTGTCCTCCCTTTGCTGACCAAGCAGATATTCCACACTTTGCAAAGGTGTGGGATGTTTCATGTGCCTCTCACCAGGATGGGTGGTTTTAGCCATCACGGCACATGGCAGTTATGAAGGCATTGGCTATGTGTAAGAATAACACAGGTGCAGCGGGGGCTTACACGTTCTGCTCGTCTTACACACACGTCCCACGTCCTACAGGATAAGGTGGCGCTAGTGGTAAAGAACCCACGTGCCAGTGCAGGAGACAGAAGAGACGTGAGTTTGATCCCTGGGTCAGGAAGATCTCTTGAAGGACATGGCAACCTGCTCCAGTATTCTTGCCTGGAGAAGCCCATGGTCAGGGGAACCCGGCAGGCTATAGTCCATAGGGTCACAAAGACTGAGCGACATGACTGAGCGACTCAGCACCTAGCACCACACACAAAAACACCAAAAAAAAGACCTGTAATGATCATAATAAATATATTTGTAACTTCTCAACTGGACAGAAATGCTTCCGGCAGCACAAGATGCATGACAACGTCTGGGTCTCGTCCACCATTAGACCCTGGGCTTCACCTCCTCCCACCAGAGGTCACAGTGGGGGCAGGACCACCAGATCCAAAGGCTGATGGTGGGTCTTTAGCAACTATGGGAAACCCAAAGTTAAGCAAATAAAATAATAATTTGAAAAAGGAAAATAAAGACAATGTAAGGAAAGTTGCCTTTGTTCTAGGAAAAGTCTTTTTTTTTTTTTTCACAGTATAATGACTCATTCATAAAGAGGAAGTGAGTTCTGTTGAAAAATACTTGAAATACTCTCTCAGGGGGAGAAAGCAATTCTTCACCAGCGTGGCTGGGCCATGGGCAGGGGGCTTCACTCGCTGCCTGTCCTGAGCCAGTAGGGAGAGTTCCTCCTGGGACACCAGAGCCGAGTGCCTGCTGCGAAGGAGAAAGGGGCTTGGTGCCCACCCGGGGACCCCACAGACACCCTGGAAACCAGGGGGACAGCCTCGCCAGGCTCCCCGAGGTCTCTGAGATAAACACGCTTATAAGAGTCCCCACCCTCCGTGAGTGTTTCACCCAGTGGGGGGGTGGGTAACAGGTGTGTCCTGGGCAGTAGGGGACAACAGCTCCCACACCTCCCACCTCCCCCAGGGAGGAGCCCATCCCTGGAGACGGGGGCACGGAGGGTTCCCAAGGACAGGCTCCTGGCCCAGCTCAGCAGGTCCCAGTTTGCATGTGGAGAGGCCACCACGGAGCAGACCCACAGAGGCGGGGGGGTGGGTTGTGGGCAAGGCCGGTCCAGCAGCATTCTGTGGCCTCCCCGTGGGTTCGACTGCACCCGAGCTGACCACGGCCACCTGCGGGCCCTGGACTGCCTGGCCAGCGGCCTCTCAGCAGGGACCTACATCCAGTGAGGCAGGTCTTGCTCACCACTGAGGCAACACGGGTCGGAGGGGAAGCACTCGCTGTGTTTCTGGGGCCCAGGTGTGCCCCCAGGTCCCACCACCTCCCTCCAGGGGCCAGAAGTGGGGGGAGATGCCATAGACGAGGCTGGGTGACCCTCAAGTCTTCAAAAAGACAGTGTTTTAAGAACCTGCTCCACCTTGCTGCCCACCTCCCCCCAATACAGTCCTGGGTAGGGGCCTGATGGACACCACAATGTGAGCAGAGAGAAGGCTGGCAAGGGAGGTGGCTAAGAGAAGTTTCCTGAAACTGTCAGGAGGAGGGCACATGACTTACTGCCTTGGAAGATGCAGGCAAGACAAGGGCAAAGGCCAGATGCATGAGGTTTGGGGGAGGAGACAGCCTTCTTTAGCGCCCGGGGAGGGCATGCGGCAGGGTCAGGAGGGGAAGGCAGTGACCCTGGAGCAGTGGGGTGGCTGGGCCAGGGCTAGGGGTGTGCAGGGGCAGCGAGGGGCTGTTCCTGGGGATCAACAGTACTGAGGATGTTCCAGGAGCAGAGAGGGGGCTGTGTGTGTCTTCATTAGCACGTGTGCGTGTGTGTGTGTGTGTGTGTGTGTGTGTGCATGTGCGTGTGTGTGAAGGCCCTAAGCAGACCTGTCTGAGGGGCTAGAAGCAGCTCAGTGTGGCCCAAAAGTGCATTGTGAAACATGAGTGAAATGTGGGCCTGTGTGAGTATGTGCTCTGTGTGTGTATGATGAGTGTGAGCTTATGAGAGACTGGGTGTGTTCACGCGGGTGTGGGGGTATGCAGGGTGAGGCAGGTGCCCGGAGCTTGGGGGCAGGGGACTGGGGCACACACGCCAGGCGGCTCATGTCCAGGAGTTTGTCCAGAGGCGAATTGCTCAGAAAGGACCAGTGTGAAAGCGAGGAGGAGGTCCCTGAAGTGGAAAGGGGGCCCGCTGGCCTTGAGCTTGTCCAGAATTTGTGGGGAGCCCCAAGCTGGCCACAGAGGCTGCCTGGGCACGACTCCCTCTGCCGCCCTGGGTTCCCTGGTGACGCGCCCACAGCCGGTGTGCTTCCAGGCCTCCAGGGACCTCACGTGCGCAGGGAGTACCTCTTCACGGCAGGGATGTTGCTCCACACGTGCACGGCATTCTGGACTGTCCTGCCGCGGACATCCTGGATGGTCACCGGGTCAGTCTGAGGGATGGGAACATGGCTGTGAGCTGGGGGCACCCACAGGCCTCAGCCCCCGCGGGCGCCCAGAGCGGTCTCAGCCCTCCTGGACGGAAGCTGTCTCCCAGTCGAGACTGTTCACATGGCCCGTCTGTTTTCTTATAAATCACCTTCTGAGGATAAAACTGAGTTACTATTTTAGACCTTTTAACCAGCAGATTTTTCATTTCCAAAGGTCACATGCCCAGGGACTCCCCGTCTGCTCCACAACAGAGGTGGATTCCGTGAAGGACAAAGAATTCCTTGATCTCTGAGCCAAGAGTTGTGTCATCTCCGGCAGATAAGAAGCTTTGCGGGCAGACAGCAGACTTCCAAAAAGACTGATGCCTCGTGATCCAAGGGAGCACCTGGATCCTGGGGCCACAGTCTCCCTCAAAAGGTCAAGGGAGGAGGGGCTGGAGGAGCCGTGGCAGGAGAAACGGGGCCGAGAGACCATCCAATTCCCGACACGCACCCCGGCGGCCTGGACTCCACCTCCTCAGACTCAGTCGGGGTGGCAGAACCTTTCTGGGCATGTCAGCCTCTCCTGTGTCTACACCCCTGGCGGGGAGGAGAGCTCACAGCGGGATGTGCTGTCAGGTACAGGGCAGAGACAGGCAGTCCTGTGTTTGGCACGTCTAGCTGTTCCCTGCCATCAGCAGAAATGTGGATCTACAGCAAAGTGGGAGCAGTCACAGGACACACGGTGAGTTCTCTTTCCTGCCTACTTTCGATTCGGAACTGATTCCGAGCGACCAGATGTGCTCACAAAACGGTCAAGAGCCAGCATCTTTGCTGTCCTCCACATCTGCTGACAGCTGCTGCCCAGGTTTGGAGACTGGCTTTGGCTGGACTCAGGATCACATATTCTTAGACTTTTCAATAATCAAGGAACCTTACAAGCCTGGTCCTGACTGCTCGTATGTGGTAACATGCCAGTATTTTAAAATTCCAGGTTCCCTAAAAAGGAGAAATAGCCACAGATGGCGGAACAAAGTAAGAGAACCATGAGGACACTTTGCTCAACTCTATGAAAATGATTTTAAAGTTTACTTAAATGGATGGCATTCTGGGAAAACATAACTTACCAAAGTGATCCCAGAAAAGATTGAAAATCTTAACAGATTAGTTTCTACAGAAGAATTGTTCCCATTTAAAACCTGGGTGACAATGACCAATCCAGACAATTTCACCATTATCAAATCTTTAAATATTTTTACAAAGCAAGCTTAACATTGGCATCCAAACCAATAAAAATAGCACAAAGCCAATAAAAACTTCACACGCACCCCTCTTGCACTTGTCAAAGCAACAATCCTACATGAAATGCTGTTCACTAGAATTCAGCAATCCGTCAAAAGAGCTGCGCACACGACTAAGTGGGTGAGTTCAGGAATGCAAGGACAGATGACTACTAGAAAATCTATTCGCATACTCTATTATATAAAGGGCTTCCCCGGTGGCTTAGACAGTAAAGAATCTGCCTGCAGTTTGAGAGACCCAGGTTTGATTCCTGGGTCTGGAAGATCCCCTGGAGAAGGAAATGGCAACCCACTCCAGTGTGCTTGCCTGGAAAATCCCGTGGGCAGAGGAGCCTGGCAGGCTACGGTCCAAAGAGTTGGCTACAACTGAGTGACTGACACTTTCACAACAGATCTAAAGAATAAATTCAATTATCTCCATGAACATAAGAAAGAACATTTGACAGAATCCAACAATTATTCTTAATTAAAATGGAGCAAAAAAACAGAAATCAAGGGAAATGACTAGAAATTTCCTTAAGATAGTGAAATTTATCAACTGTGACCTCAAAATCAGCATCAGCCTAGGAGAGAAACACTGGGAACATTTCTGTGAAAGTTAGGAGCCAGGCAGGCATGTCCTGCCACTGCTGTGATCCAACGTGAAACCAGAGAAATGCGAGAACAGTGAAATTCGAGATACAGAATCGGAAAGAAAAAACTGTCACAGCTAGCAGGTAATCTGCTCAACACCTAGGAAGTCTACCTGAATCAACTGCAAATCACTGTCATCCACAAAGTAGTCCAATAAGGTGACAGGAGCTAAATCAATCTAGATGGATCGATAGTTTCTTGAATACAAATCAAACCCAGTAAGATACAGAATGGAAAAATCCCAACTTTGTAGGAGGAAAGAAAAGCAGAGGACACTTGGAGCCAAGGAAGGGAGGCAGAGAGCTGGGGACACCCTGTGGGCGGGCAGGGGAAAGGGCAGCTCTGCCGTCGGAGGGGCTATGCAGACATCCTGGGGTGGGGGGCAGCATCTCTGAAAACGGCCCATGGATCCCGCAACCTCGCTTCCGGAATCCACCCCCACTGACGTCCCCCCTCACATCCCTGCCTCATAGCAATGTTTTTAAGAGCAAGAGATTAGAAACCACCCAACTGTGTTCCCGGAAACAGGTGGAAGGCAATTATTTATGTCCATACAAATAGAACAAAACAAAAACACATAAATTAAAACAAAGAAGGAGAAAGGCACTTTCCCAACAGAAGGATTTCCAGGGTAACAGGTGAGTGAGAAAAGCTTGTGGGCAGATCTGCAAGTTTGTGGAGATGTCCTGGAGGTGACAAGGGGCCTAAAGGGAAATGCAGCGGGGGTGGTGGGAGCAGCAGCCAGGAGACATCTGCTGTCAATTTATAAACACAGCAGGGGGACGTCCTGGGATGAGGGGACACCCGGCCTGGCCTGGGGCTGCCCTGTGCAGGGGGCGAAATGAGCTGGGAAGCATGGGCCGGGTCAGGTCTGGACAGAAGGTCACTGAGTCTCGAAGTGGCCTAAAGGCCAGGACTTGGGCCTGAGGACAGAAAGAGCAAGGCTGTTGGTTCCCCAGGGTGGGTGTGAGTGTGCGTGTATGCACAAGGGTGTGCGTGGGTGTGAGCAGACGGAGCTGGGTTGGGGGAGAAAGACATGAGCCCTGGTGGCAGCTTCCTGAATCCAGAGCAAAGCATCGAGAAGGCACTGTTGGAGCCTCAGTGGTACGACAGCCCTTGTGGGCCCCGTGAATTCTGAGAAACCAGTCCTCAGGGCCGGGACCTAAGTGGTGCCCCCACCAAGGGGCCTTAGTGTCCCCTGCAGGGGCCCGACCTGCACGTACCTCCAGGAAGCGAGTGGCCACATCCAGGTCCTCCTCCGTCAGCACCAGGTTGTCCACGAACATCCAGAAGAAGGGCTGGGGGCTGCCAGGCAGGGGCCTCGCGTACTGCAGGATGCGGTGGAACTGGTACACATACCACCCTGTGGAGGGAGTGGACAGGTGTGTCTGGGCTCCACCCACTGGGGGGGCCCGGGACAGGAGGGCGGGGCTCCGGTGGGAGTGGGGGGGGGAGACCTCAGCTGCCCCCCAGCAGCCTGGAGGGCCCACATGTGCCTGACACCAAGACAGCACAGGTGCGAGGGGCTGGGTACCGCCCCTGAGGGACACACGCCGAGCAGACGGGGTGGGAGGGGCGCCAGGCCGCCCTGGGGTGGCAGACCCGCTCATGTTGTGGTTGTGGTGATGGCTTCACAGTGTACACAAGACCCACCGGGACGTGCTCACTGAATACGGACGCTGATATATGTCTCTGATGCCCCAACAAAGCTGTTTTTTTTTTAAGTTGCAGACAGTTTGCAATTCCTGCCCTCCCGGAAGAGTGCTGGGGTGTGTGGGAGACAGTGGGGGACAAGAGGCCCAGGAGTCCAGCAGATGGCAGTTTCTTACCCGGGGGATGGTCGCAGGTGTGGCCCAGGGCGGGCGTGGAGCCATAGGTGAGGTCGAAGGGCCCCCACTCGTCTATCTGCAGGAGGACAGGGCTGGCTCAGGAGGGCCAAGCGGTCCCCTGGGTTGGGCACCTCGTTTGTCTAATCATGTGATTTAGGCTGACCCTCATGGAAGGGGTGGCCGGGCAGTGAAACTCACTGGGTCAGACCCGCCTCTGTAAGTCAGAGGGTGTGGGGAACTCACTTCCTCCATCTGGAGGAGGCAGCCCCGGGAATCTGAGTTCCATGCCTTCAAAGACCCTCCCGGGAGGTTGACACACAGGCCCCCAGATTCATGCGTATTTCCTGTGTTGCTGGAAAATACACATCGAGCCCCTGATGGGTCAATGGACAGTGGGAGCATGAGCTGCTCCAGCCGCTGCAGCAACACCCCCACCCCGAGGCCCCCCAACCCCTCCTGAGTGGAGGATGTGCTTTCACCACCAGGGGCTCAAGTGCCCCTCCCACGTGACCAAGGGCCCCGGTCGGAGATACCGGCCCAAGTTATTCTTAAAAACAAAATAAATAAGACCCAAACACTGGATGCCTGGTTCTGTGACAGCAACCCGTCCAGAGCAGACTTGGCTTCCCTGGACCCTCACCAAACCAGTGGACAGAAGCCCGCACCAGACGCCAGCTCCCCACCTCGCGGCCTCACATGCCTGTTGCAGCCAGCTCTGCCGCGGCCCCTGCCCTGACCAGGTGCACTCCTGGTGCTCGATAGCAGGGGCCCTATCCAGGTGCTCTACTGCAGGCTGCAGACTGGGATGAGTACAGAGGGGGGTCAGATAGGGAGGAGGCAAGGGGGCTGGAGGAGGCGAGCTTGAGCTGGGGGGCCAGGGTCTGCAGGCTGGTGGCTGCTGTGAAGACCCAGGAAATGCCATGAAGGAAGCAAGGTCTTCCTTGTTCTCCCCAAGAATCTGCCAGCGAGCACTGTGAATCCCCTGAGCCCCACAGACATGGACAGCCAGATGTCACCGTGCAAACATGGGAGCGAGTGGCAGCCGGATGCCGCATCTCCAGGGTGGTGGCACTACAGGAAGGCCTGGGTCACGATCCTCATGAAAAGGACTGGACGCTGGCGGGACCCAGCGATGACGACACACATGGGGTCACTGTCACCACCGAGACTCAGCGCTCACCATGGGAGGGATCTAGACCCTCCACTGCACCAGCAAGAGCCCCTCCACGTCTGCTCTGTCCTGCAGCTCTGCGGCTTGAGGGGGGAGGCCTCGTATCACTGTCCAGCCCTGCCTGGACCATCCTGCCCTTCAAGGGAGGACCCCGCCTGGGGAGCCTGGGACAAGTGTGATGACCAGAAATGCTCCCTGGTGGGACATCTGATGGGACCAGTGGGGTGAGAAGACACTTGGGCTTCAAGACAGGGCAGACCCAAGGGGGATGGACGGGTGGCGGGGGAGTCTCCAGGCTCAGCCAGAGAGGAGGGCTGGCCCCTGGACACACCCTTGGGTCAGACCTAGATGGGGGCGGAATGGAGCTGTAAGGCTCTGGCTGGCACCCTGGGGGCAGAGTGGACTCCCTACGCTGGCCATTTCCTTGCTGCCGCCTACAATGGCCAGCGCTCCGGCCCCTCAGGCTTAATCCGATGTGAGGGGCTGTGTGGGCCTCGGGCGAGGGCCCAGATCCTCCTGCAGAGGCCCCCAGAGGAGGCTTCCCATCCCTTTCCCGCCCCAGGATGCTCTTGACAAAGCTGGTGGAGTCACTTTTAGGCCCTCCCTCCCAGGCCACGTTCAGGAAAGCAGGACAGGCAGTGTGGGGGCCACAGAGATGCCCCTCTCATACCCCCGTTGTGGGGGTGATCCCCGTGAGATCCCCCCAGGTCAGCCCTGCAGGGGGCTGCCCCTCCCCCTCTTTCTGCCTGGTCCCCTGTCCCCTTCCCCCGAGTCTGCTCTCACCAGGGGCCTGGAGGAGCTGAGTCTGCCCACACCGGGGACCTGGAGGAGCCGGCAGTACTTACGTCCCTCCTCACTACGTTGGTGACGTCATCCAAATGTTTCAATCTTCCCGGCTTAGAACCATCTTCCAAAAAGCCCAGACTCGTCAGCTCTGGGTGGGGAGCCGAGAGGACATAGAGGGCTGGAGTTGGGTTTTGACCCGACATGGAATCAAAGGCCAACGGCTGATCAGAAAGTATGGCTATCGTGGGCGAGCAGACTTTATCTTTCCAGCGACATGATGGGGTGAGCAAGCACTGATTTCAGAAAGTCAAGGCATGTGTTGCAAAACCAGCACTTCAGGCTGCAGTGCCACTCTCTGGGTTAGGGAACCGCTGGGCGGTGGCGATGCATGCTGACGTCACCCGGTCAGGCTGGGAGACACAGCTGGGCTGCAGGAGAGCGTGCAGCCGAGGCGCTGGAAGGTGAGCCCAGAAAGGACCTTGCGAGTTAAATAACGCACGGTCTGGGCAGGGACTGGAAGGCTGAGGGGCCATGGGCCATGACTCCTGGGTTCCTTCAGGGAAGCCATGCCCGCTCTGTGTGTCTCGGCCCCCAGATCCTTAACACGGATGTACACGGGGCCACCGGGATCACCCTACCAGGCCCTCGGCAAGCGCCAGGAGCGGGGCAAATGGCCCTATTCCACTTGGCCAGAGACTAACAGACATATTTTCAATGATCCCTTTTACATCTGCTGGGCCCACAGGAATCCACAAGGTTTCCAAAAGTACCAGCAGGTGGAGGTCTGGGGGAGGTCCACAGGGGCAGGACATCCAGGCAGGGCTAGAATGCAACATGTGACTGCCTGGGTGATGGGGCCATCTGGGTAGAGACGGAGAGTGCAGCGAGCCCGGCAAGGGGTGGGGCAGGTAAGGGAGCCAGGTGTGTGGAGGTGTGTGAGGCTCAGTGGCTCTGGGCAGGGCTGTCCTAGCAGAGCGCTGGCCCTACGGCCCTCACTGTGGCATTTCACACCCACCGTCTTGCTAGGTGAAATTTCTTTCCAAGGCAGCCCAGCTGAAGGAAGGGGCCCCAGGTGCTCCCGCACAGCACATCCCTCGCTTCCTGGAAACGGCCCCCAGTCCCAGACATGCAGCGAGTGTGACGCTGGGGACCTTCGCACCCCCGCCCTCGTTGCACACACCCTGGGTCCCCTGTGGGTCTCGCTCCAAGCAGACCCCTCTTCTAGCATGAATCCTCAGGTGTCACTGCACCCACCTTTCTTGATGTCCCCAAAAAGGGATAGCACCCGGATGGGCTCTCTCTTCCACACAGGCACAGTTTTGTACATCTCAAGGGGATTCTCCTATTTAAAAAAACAACAACAGAACATTCTGATGACTACCTGGTCATAGAGCCCATGAGTGTCAAGACAAGTTCTTTCTGGCCTTGCACACCTGCTGAGGAGGCTGGCCCCGCCTTGACTGCACTGACCGCCAGGCCTTCATGAAGATCCGGCCCATTCCCCAGGCCAAGGATCCTGCCCTCCCCGGCCAACCGCATCTCCAGCAAAGGGGAGGCAGAGGCTCGGGACCTCACTGCTTGTGAAAGGAGATAACTCTATCCCTAGAGAAACCGCTTCCCTGTATTTCTTGGGAAGAGTCTCTGACCTGGGGCACTCTGAACGCCCATGGCCATGGAGACACCAGATCCCTCTCTGTCCCCTCTGCAGGCTCTGAACCCAGGCCCCAAGTCACCCGGCACCACCCGTGAAGGCTACCAGCACAGGGCCTCTCCCAGGCCAGGCCTGAGCCAGCACCCGTGTCTCCGCGTGAAGGGGCCAGGCTGAGGTCAGGAGCCGAGAAGGTGTCCGGTACCACCCACCCTCCCATGCAGGGCACCAGCTGGCAGACATGCGTTGGATCTATCCAGGAAACAAGCACTCCTGAGCCCCCGACCCCCGGGAGGCTTCTTGGCCTCCTCTGAGCATGACGTCGAGCTGTGGATGGATGACCGGGCCTGAGCAGCGGTGCTGCCTGCAAGCAGTGGATGGTGGGGGTCCCAGGAGACCCTGAGCCCACGACTGGAGCAGGTGGATGGCACCCAAGGCAGGCAAAAAGTGAAGCAATGGGAGAGGGCAGGCGGTCCTGGGCTTCCTGGGGGCGTGGGGAGGGCAGGGCATAGTCCGTGCAGGCGCAGCCCTGAGAGACACTTGGGCACGCACGTCCTGGTTCCCTGTGGCAGCTGCAGGGGCCGTGCCTCCTTCCTCTTGCTCCCCTGGGGCAGTAACAGTGGTTCAGAGTACCGACCCCTTCCCCTTTGGATGAGAAACCCCTCCTGCAGTTTGCTGCCTCGGGGTCTTTTACACAGAGATGCGCGGCTTCTGCCACAAGATGGACCTGAAGAAGGCTCTACGGGGAGGGCAGGCGCCTAGTTTAGAAAAGCACCTTGAAGGCACTTGCTCCATCCAGTGTCAGGGAGTGCAGGGCGGTGGGGCCACCACGGGTTGGCCCCAGCAATGCCAGGTTGGCCCAGCAATGCCAGGTGTGCAGCGACTCCCCAGAACCAGCCAGCCTCGAACAGCAGAGAAGGAACCTGAGGCTCCAGGCCGCCCTGGTCAGTGCCCACCCTGCCCCGTCACTCAGCCCCCACCCCTGCTCCATGTGTCTCTATCCCACTCCTTCCTGGTAGATGACACCAATCACTGCGTTTCATGTCACCCCAATCCAGGATGACCTCACCTCACGATCCTTCTCTAAATTGTGTCTGCAAAGACATTTCCAAAATAGGTCACGTTCACAGGTACCGGAGGTTTGGACTTGGGTGTATGGTTGAGGAACAGAGCTCAAGCTACTGCGATGAGCCCACACTCCTGCCTAGCTCTTGGCCCCGGCCTTGATTCCAGAGAGGACCCATGTCTGTGCCAGCTGTCCGGGCTGGACTTGGAGATCCTGCCCAGGCGTTTGCTCCCACTTGCTGAGCTCAGAGGCCCACATTTGCTGGGCCCTCTCCTACTTTGGAGAAACAAAGCTGTCGCGCTAAAGGGATTGGCGGAAGACAGACACCTAGTGGACACTGCTATCGAAGAGGAAGATGAGAAAAGTGCATTTGCTCAAAAGCCTTTAACTTCATCACCTAAGCAGAGCAGATGGGCGTTTTGCAACCAGTCGCCAGAGGAAACAAGCCAAGTAAGGGCTGGCCGTTTGCCCGTTCTATCCTCCAGCCCCAGCTGCCACTCACCGCCTCCCGGTCATAGAAGGCCTTCAGCCACGTCCGCCACTTCCTCCTCCTCTGCAGCAGCCCACTCCGGGGGAAGGGCAGGCAAAGGAAGCAGACCCAGTAGCTCATGGCGTGAACCTTCCCCGAGGTCCCGGGGCCAACCAGGGTGTCGACGCACTCGAAACAGTAGCATCTGGAGTCAAACAGAAAACCACAGCGGCAGAAATGATGCCGCCTCATCGCCAGGTGAAACCCCAGAGGCCCAGTAGGCAACAGAGAGCCTGCTCCTTGTTCTGGAGAGAGTGAAAAGACAGGTGGAAAGACAAAGCCAGCAGGGTGGGGAGGCAAGGCTGTGGCTGAGGGAGGGGGTCAGTCCCTCTCAGGGACCTAGAGCCACAGGGCCCCAGTCATCCGCAGAGGACAGGGGGACCTGTGGACAGTGGCAGATTTTCAAGACTCCCCTACAGCAGCTGTTCTCCTCCAAACTTTAGCATCTAAGAAAGCAGGTGAGATCTCCCCATGAACTCAAGTGCAGGGGCCCCCACTGAGGGGACAGAGGGGCAGGTTTGGGGTCAGGGAGCTGTAAGTACGAGGATGGCCCAAAGGGCTGGAGGGAGGGACTGCAAGTAAAGCTCAGCTGGGCACATAGCAGGGGAGAAGGAAGGCACCTGCCTGACCCTGGCCACGTGAGCATCCTCTCACTGTCCTACTTAACCATCGAGGGACCAGCTATGCCTTGGCGATAAAAACAGAAAGAAAAATCACAAGCACACAGCGTTTGACACCCTCTCCCATAGGTCAAGCGGACGTGCATGCTAAGTCACTTCAGTCGTGTCCAACTCTTTGTGACCCCACAGATCATAGCCTGCCAGGCTCCTCAGTGTGTGGGATTCTGCAGGCACGTATACTGGAGTGGGTTGCCATGCCCTTCTCCAGAGGATCTTCCCCATCCAGGGATCGAACCAGCATCTCTTACTTCTCTTTCACAGGCGGGCAGGCTCTTTACTACCACCTGGGAAGCCCCTCCAGTAGGTCGAGGCTCTTCAGCACATGACATATTTGAGATGGAAATTGAAAGCTTTGGAGAAAGTCATCCTTTGGGGAGGGGCGAGGGGTGGGAAAGTCCCTTGC
This sequence comes from Cephalophus harveyi, assembly GCA_006410635.1. Lineage (NCBI taxonomy): Eukaryota > Metazoa > Chordata > Mammalia > Artiodactyla > Bovidae > Cephalophus > Cephalophus harveyi. Next base: position 209,015 of record SJYT01040024.1, read on the forward strand.
ACTCCGGGATGCAGAGCCCAGAAGGATGGGCGTTCCCCAGGCTTATGGGCAGCAGTCCATCATGACTCTGGCTCCCCCGCGCCCCTGGCCTCACCGGGTGCAGTCGGGATTCTCGCAGATGAGCAGCGTCTCCCCGGCGCAGCAGATGGAGCAGTAAGACTGGTACCCGTCGTCGTCGTACAGGAAGAGGCACTCCAGGAACTTGTCCTTGGTGAGGGCAAAGCCAGGCTGCCCACTCTGCCCTGAGGCCGCCACAAAGCCACCCTCGCCTCCCTGCTTACCTTGCACGGAGCACACATCCCCCCCTCAAACAGAGGGTGCTGTGTGTGCACCTGGAGACTTCCACAGCAGATACACACGTCTGAGGCAGAAACCCACAGTCAACGTGCGTCGTGACATCGCCAGACAGAGCAACAGACTTAGCAACAACAGAAAAAGTGCAAGACCTGTGCCCTGAAAGCCACAAACTGCTCTTGAAAGAAAGCCCAGACGGGAGGGCACCCCATGTTTGTGGATCAGAAGACTAATGAGTATTAAAATGCTGTGTGTCCTCAGTCACTCAGTCGTGTCTGACTCTTTGCGACCCCACAGACTGTAGCCCACCAGGCTTCTCTGTCCATGGGATTTCCCAGGCAAGAATACTGGAGTGGGTTGCCATTTCCTTCTCCAGGGATCTTCCTGACCCACAGAGCAAACCCACATCTCCCGCATTAGCAGGCAGATTCTTTACCACTGAGCTACCCAGGGAAGCCCATTAAAATGGCAAGCCTCCCCAAATGGTCTACAAATCTCTCTCAAAATTCCAGCTGGGTTTTTTCTTTCCATTTTTTTTTTTTTTTTTCAGAAATTGCTAGCCTGATCCAAAAATCCATGTGTAAATGCAGGGGATCCAGGCTAGGCAAACCCATAGAGAAAAAAAGTAGATTTGTGGTTGCCTAGAGTTGAAAGAGGGGAGGGATAAGGAAGGAGTTACTGTGGAGTTACAGTTTCTTGTGCAGGTGATGAAAATGCCCCCAAATTAGATTGTAGTGGCAGTGGCACATTATGTATGATTATACTAAAAGACACTGAAGTGTACACCTTCAGTGATGGGTCAGGGTCTTTAGGGCAGGTGGAGGGGATACAAGCTGGGCACCAGCAGCATCCACTGCCCTCCTCCAGAGATGGACAACCTTCTTGAGTGGGCTTACATCCCTTCGCCTGGGCAGGTGTGTGACGCTCACCTTCTATGTTTCGCTGGTTGACCTTGACTTCATACGCAATAAAATCTGGAAAAGAAAAGACGTAGTCCTTGCCTCTGCCTGTCTCCTACATCAAACAGGTCAAGAGAGGAGCCTCAAAGTTGATCTTTTGAAGTCGCAGGACCCAGAGGGCCAGCACCACCCTCCCCCCTCCACCTTTCACATTGACATTTAAACATCCAAGCTGATCGCTGGGGTAGGGGAGGCTTGGAGTGGGGCCCTCCTGCTCCTGAGTGAGGTATGATTATTCCAGAAGCTGGGAACCCTGACCAGTGTTCAGGCCTGGAGTTGGCATCCCAAGTGATGGGCCCAGTACTCAAATGAACCCTCACCTCTGCGGGGCCCAGGTGATGGTGGGGATGACAGTTCGCTGGAGCCCACTAGGATGATGTCCAGACTGTGCTCCTCCTCTGGGTCCAGGACTAGGGAAGCAGCCAAGGGGACACCAAACCAGGAGACAGGACAGACAGCAGAGAGCAAGAAGATGCCCCATCAGCCCCCATCTCGGAGCCTTGGAATCCTGGTTCAGCCCCTACCCACCTCCCACAGTGACACTCACCCCTCCCAACCCGGGGCAGGGATGGTGTCGAGGGGCAGGAATATCGGTGGTGAGGGCCAGCCTCGAGGGGGAATCCAGGGGTTGCCCATCAGGGGCCACTTGGGTCTCACAGGGCCCGACGTCCTCCGTGTCACCCCCTGGGGCTGCATCCCCCCAGCCGTGGACCCCTCAGCCACCCCAAGCTCCTGCCGCCCCAGGGTCTCCCAGACCCCATCCAGCCTTGGTCTCTCCCAAGAACTCTTGAAGGCAGGGGGCTCCTGAGAAGAAGAAAGGGCCTCACGGATTTCACAGGGCGGGGACCACTGCTCCCCATCTGGCGGCAGGGCTGGGTCAGGGTCCGAGCTATCCACGGTCTCCAGGTTCAGCGTCCCCGGGGAAGAGAGGGCCATGGAATCTGGGAAGGGACCTCTTCCAGAATCAGCAGGAAACCGGGGTGCTGGACTCCTGGGGTGGGGGCGCACTGGATGACGTACAG
>SJYT01040024.1:211360-229979 GCA_006410635.1 Cephalophus harveyi
GAGTGCGGGGGTGGGGGACTCAGGGGCGGGGCTTAGGGCTCTCAGGATTCTCTGCCGGGGGCGGGCGCAGGGGGGCAGGAACGGCTGGAAGGGAGTTCAGTGGGGTTTAGGGATCTAAGGGGTGTGGGGCCTAATGAGGGTGAAGGTTCTGGGTGGGATAGGAGTGCGGGCGTTTGCCGCGGTGGGAGGGGCCAAGGTGCAATTAGTGGGGAGGAAGCTCGGTGGGCCTGGGGAGAGCTCATGGCTTCCTCCTTCCAGCTTGGGTGTGGTCCGGGTGGCCTGACTTACTGTGTAAAGTTCAACGAGTGCTTCCCTGGTCCCGTCGCTAAGATTCCAGGCTCCCAATGCAGGGGCCCAGGTTCTACCCCTGGTCAGGGAACTAGATCCCACATGCCCCAACTAAGACCTGGTGTAGCCAAGTAAGTAAATTTTATATATATAAAAAGCTCAGCAGGATGTCAGGCAGTAGCTCTGCAGGGAGAAACCTGCCAAGGTCAAGGTTGACAGCACAGTGGTCAGTGGAGTGGACAGTACTGCTCCTGATAGGGTGAGGCGAGGATGGTGTGTCACCTCTGTGGCTCAGCCTCCACCCGTGAGAGAAGTACCGGAAGATTCCAGGGGCAGGACAGCCTGCAACATACCTGCCTGGGACTCTTCACAACTGTGTTGCTCATCAGAAAAAATCCGAGAAACTGTCACACCCAAGAGGAGCCTAAGGAGGCATGATGATTAGACTAAATGGGACAGAAAAACAACCTTAGAGGAAAACCAAGGACATCTAGTAAACTATGGCTCATTAGCCTCAAGAATATTGTACCAGTTCAGTTCAGTTCAGTCGCTCAGTCGTGTCAGACTCTCTGCGACCCCATGAACTGCAGCACACCAGACCTCCCTGTCCATCACCAACTCCCAGAGTTCACTCAAACTCACGTCCATCGAGTCGGTGATGCCATCCAGCCATCTCATCCTCTGTCATCCCCTTCTCCTCCTGACCCCAATCCCTCCCAGCATCAGGGTCTTTTCCAATGAGTCAACTCTTCTCATGAGGTGGCCAAAGTACTAGAGTTTCAGCTTTAGCATCAGTCCTTCCAAAGAAATCCCAGGGCGGATCTCCTTCAGAATGGACTGGTTGGATCTCCTTGCAGTCCAAGGGACTCTCAAGAGTCTTCTCCAACACCACAGTTCAAAAGCAACAATGCTTCGGCGCTCAGCCTTCTTCACAGTTCAACTCTCACATCCATACATGACCACTGGAAAAACNGGATCTCCTTCAGAATGGACTGGTTGGATCTCCTTGCAGTCCAAGGGACTCTCAAGAGTCTTCTCCAACACCACAGTTCAAAAGCAACAATTCTTCGGCGCTCAGCCTTCTTCACAGTTCAACTCTCACATCCATACATGACCACTGGAAAAACCATAGCCCTGACTAGATGGACCTTTGTTGGCAAAGTAATACTGCTTTTCAATATGCTATCTAGGTTGGTCATAACTTTCCTTCCAAGGAGTATGAGTCTTTTAATTTCATGGCTGCAGTCACCATCTGCAGTGATTTTGGAGCCCAAAAAAATAAAGTCTGACACTGTTTCCACTGTTTCCCCATCTATTTCCCATGAAGTGATGGGACCTGATGCCATGATCTTAGTTTTCTGAATGTTGAGCTTTAAGCCAACTTTTTCACTCTCCTCTTTCACTTTCATCAAGAGGTTTTTTAGTTCCTCTTCACTTTCTGCCGTAAGGATGGTGTCATCTGCATATCTGAGGTTATTGATATTTCTCCTGGCAATCCTGATTCCAGCTAGTGCTTGTACCAGTAGTGATTCACTAATTGTTACAATTGTATCACACTGAAGCAAGATGTTAATCACAGGGGTATGGGTTTGTGGGAGCTCTGTCCTAGCTTCAGAGATTTTCTATGGATACAAAGTATTCTAAAATACTTTCTTTTCTAACCACACTGTATTGACTAAACTCCCCAGGTGGCTCAGAGGTAAGGAATCCCCTGCCAGGGCAGGAAATGAGAGTTTATTCCCTGAGTAGGGAATATCCCTTTGAGAAGGAAATGACAGCCCCCTCCAGTATTCTTGCCTGGAAAATCCTATGGACAGAGGAGCTTGGCGGGCTACAGTCCGATGGGTTGCAAACAGTCAGACACAACTTAGAAACTAAACAACAACAAATTATTGACTGTAGTCATCATGCAATGCTTTATATCTCTATGTGTGAGTTATTTATCTTTCACTGAAAGTTTATACCTTTTGACCCTCTTCATCCATTTATCTGGCTTCCCTGGTGGCTCAGAGGGGAAAGTGTCAAGCTGCAATGTGGGAGACCCAGACCCATTTATCCACTGCTCAGTCTCCACCTTTGGCAACCACCTTCTCTGTATCTGTGAGTTTGGATTTTTTGTTTGTTTTTAATCCCACATGTAAGTGAGGTCATATGGTATCTGTCTTTGTCTGGTTTATTTCACTTGGCATAATGCCCTCAAGGTCAATCCATGTTGTCACAAATGGCAAAATTTCATTTGTGTTTTATGACAGGGTAGCATTTCATTGTATATATACATTGTATTTTCTTGATGCATTCACCCATTGGTAGGCACTTAGTTTGTTTATGTCTTGGATATTGTAAGTAATGCTGCAATGAATATGAGGGTGCAGATATCTTCTCGAATTAATGTTTTCCTTGTTGGGTGCATACCCAGAAATGCTTTTGCTGGATTGTGTGGTAGTTTAAGTTTTTATTTTTTGAGAAAGCTCCTTAGTGTTTTCCATGGCAGCTGCACCAATTTACATTCTCACAACAGGGCACAAGGGTTTACTTTTCTCCACATTCTTGCCAGCATTTGTTATTCTTGCATTTTTGATAACAGCCATTCTGACAGGTGTGAGGTGCTAACTTGCTGTGGGTTTGATTTGCATTCCCCTGATGATTTGTGATGTAGATCATATTTTCATGTACCTGTTTGTTGGAAGACATACAGAAAACATCTGTGTATCTTCTTTGGAAAACATCTATTTAGATTCCTTGCCTAGATTTTACATCAAGTTGTCTTTTGTTTTGCTATTGAGTTGTATAAATTCTTTATATATTTTGGATATTAAGCTTTTATTAGATATATGATTGTCAAATATTTTCCCTCATTCACCATGTTGCCTTTTCATTTTGTTAATGGTTTCTTTTGTAGTAAAGATTTTTAGTGTGAATATCGTCTCATCTGTTTGTTTTTGCCTTCATTGCCTTTGCTTTTGGCATCAAATCCAAAAAACCATTGGCAAGACCCACGTCAAGGACCTTACCACCTATATTCTCTCTTAGGGTTTATGGTTTCAGGTTATCTGTTCAAGTCTTAAATCCATTTTGAGTTAATTTTTGTGTATGCTGTAACGCAGAGGTCCAGTTTCATTCTTTTGCATGTGACTGTCCAGTTTTTCCAGAACCATTAATTAAAGAGACTGTTCTTTCCCCATTGTATATTCCTGGCTTCTTTGTCATAAATTAATTGTACATATATATATGGATTTACTTCTGGGCTTTTTATTCTATTCTATTGATCTATGTGTCTGTTTTTGTGTCAGTACCATACTATTTTAATTAGAGTAGCTTTGTAACATAGTTTGAAATTAGGATGTGTGATACCTCTAGCTTTCTTCTTCTTTCTCAAGATTGCTTTGGCAATTTGGGGTCTTTGTGGTTCCACACAAATTCTAGGATTTTTTTTTTCTCTTTCTGTGAAACATGCCATTGGAATTTTCATAGTGGTTTTGTCAAATCTATAGATTATGTTGGATAATATTATCACTTTAATATTAGTTCTTTCAACTCATGTGCATATATTTCTCAATATTTTAGAGTGTTTATTCTAAAAGAGTTTATTAAGACTGTTTTTTAGTGGAGGGAAGAGAATGATGAAACTGACAATGATGATGAAATGATTTCCCCTATGTCTGAGTATGCTGTCTTTATTGCTTTCTCCTCCTTTTATTTATTTTCATTTTCAAACTGGGACACCAGATTTTAAAAGATTATAAGGGCCAGAAGGGATTGGGGTGTAGACCTGTCACCTGACCACACACCCCTGCTCCCCAATCTGCCCTGTCTGTGTTGTTCCTGTGGCAAAAGGGGAATGTGGGAGTTCCAGGGGCCCATTCTAGCTCTATGGAAGGGACAAACTTCTTGTTGTTGGACCTGAACAGCAGGGAGGGCATCCTGGGGGCAGAAGCACCTGACCTAGCAGTGTGGAGCAGAGGCTTCTGGAAGGTTCCACCCAGAGTGTGTGGACAGGTGCAGGTGGAGCCCCAGGACACTCCAAGGGCATCAGGTCACCATGCACCCTGAGGCAGCTTGGCAGATACAGTGCCATCTGAAGGGGAGCATGGGGTAGTGGGGAGCCTAGTGGATTGGAAACAGGCCTCAGAGGAGCTGGCCTCTGGGTGACCAGCTCAGTCTCTGAGGCCACCACCAGCCTCAGACCCTGACACGTCAGGCCCTTCTGCTGGTCAAGGGCACACTGTCCTCACTCGTGGACACCCCAAGAAGCCTGAAGATCATGCATGTGGGAGCAAAGGGCAGGACACAGTGCAGGTCTCCATCTCCAAGAGGACCACGTGCCAGCTGCACCTCTCCCCATGGCCTCACACCCAGCAGTGGATGGGCCCTGCTGGGGTGGTTCTGAAGATTCCTGGGTGAACCCCAGCCTCGCCCAGCCCAGCCCAAGCGGCCTGACACCCTGCTTTCCCCAGTTAGGATATCTGTGAGGCTGGCATGGAGGCACTGAGGGCCTGCTGACACCCCTGCATGAAGCCCCTACCCCTCAGAGCCACAGTGGGCCTCTGGTTGGTAGGTCCTGCCTGGCCTAGTGGTCACCCTCTGGGTGCTAGCCAGATAGGATGACCCACAGCTTGCTCCCAGTTTAGTTCAGCGGCTTTGGGGCCCAAGGGCATCCTGAATGGCACCTGACTCCAGTCAGGCTCGGCCCTGCACCCAAGTCTGGTCCAAGTGCGGGGGCACACAGCCTGGGGGGATCTTGTCCCAGTGACAGGGCACTGACCAGGGTTCCTGGGAAAGGGGAGGGACCCCACCCTGCTGGCCTCATATGGTCCTTCTGCACTCCTGTGAGGCCCCCAGAGCAGCAGGGGCTCAGGGCACACAGCAGGCATCTGGAGAGGATTTTCAGGCACGTGAAACAGAGAGGGGGCCTGGCAGAGGTGTAGCCTCAGCTTTCCTGGAGTGCATGCTGACCAGGGGTTGCCTACAGGACTGCTGTCCTGCATCAGGGAGGCAACAGTCGTGCGAGCATCCATCGGGGACTGGGGTTCAGGGCTTCTCCTTTGTCTCAGGTGCCAGGTGCGGGCTCCTGGCCACTCATAGGTCATTCAGGAGGAGATGCAGAGGCCGCCTCTCCCAGGCTATGGGCCTGGATGAGGGGGAGGAGATAGGAGCCCAGTGCTGACCCCCCACCACAGCGTGGGCTTGCTGAGTCCAGACCTTTGTGCTTTCACTAGACAAAACTCCTGGGGAAACGGGCTCAGGGAGACCGGTTCCTGGGAAGATGGCCTGGGAGCAGTCATGTCACATATCGGAAGCTGACTCCCTAACTCGTGCTTCACACATAAGTGTTTTTAAATGTCCTGAGAAGAAAATAGTCTCTGTGGAAACAGGGTTGGGGGAAGCGGAGGATTACGTGGGCAGGACTTAATCCTGCAGGGGTTCTCAGACCTTTATGCAGTGATGGAAACTGTGAAGTTCTAAGCAGGGAGTGGTACACAGCCAGACCCAGACCCATCCTGTTCCCCAGGCTGCCCATGAGCACGCTTCTGGAGGGTGGGAGAAGGGGCCGGCTGCCGGCCTGAGGCTGGTGCTCAGGCTCTGCCCATGTGCCCATGCACCCCTCCTCCGCCCTCCAGTCTGCAGTTGTCTTAACCATTAAAGTGTTAGTCACTCAGTCGTGTCTGACTCTTCATGACCTTATGGACTGTAGCCTGCCAGGCTCCTCTATCCAGGGAATTCTCCAGGCAAAAATACTGGAGTAGGTTGCCATTCCCTTCTTCAGGGGATCTTCCTGACTCAGGGACCAAACCTGCATCTCCTGAACAGCAGGGAGATTGTTTACTGCCTGAGCCACCAGGGAAGCCTGTCTTAGCCATTAGTGATGCTTTCCATACGCGGAGAGAGGAGACCCGTGGACAGCTTGACTAGGGTGGGGCTTGCAGCCTAACAGCTTGGACTCCTGGTGCTCCTGGTGGACGCCCGCGGCCGCACAGAGCAGAGCCGCAGGCCTGCCAATCGGCGCCCTGATGAGGAGAGTGGAAAAGAAGCAACCCCATCCTAGTCGCTGTGAGCACAAAAGCAAGGGCCTCCACCACCCCCAAAAGTGACCAGGCAACCCCCTCTCCTTGCCAAAACTGTGACTGCGTGTCTTCCCTGCTGGTGCACGAGGTGCCCTAAGATGCCCAGTCCCTGCACCCCCGCTCCCCAGTGGCACCCCATCTGGAGCTGCCGCCTGCCTCGGGGAGGCTTCGGAGCAGAGCTGCGTCCAGAGGCATCCAGGAGGACATGGCTGTGACTGCCAGCTTACTGGGTTTAACCTGCTGTTCCTCCAAGCTCACTCACACAAAGACAGTCCTCTCACGGTACATTTGTAAACACTACATGGAGAACACCAGTTATATTTTCTATGCGCAGGCTCTATGTTTTTATAGACCAATATCCAAAGATCTCAAAGTTTTCAAATAGTAGCTTTGAAACATTTTACCACATGAAAAATGGACAGCCAGTGGGAATTTGCTGTATGATGCAGGAAGCTCAAACCTGGTGCTGTGACCACCTAGAGGGGTGGGATGTGGTGGGGGGTGCGGGGGACGCTCAAGAGGGAGGGGACGTATGTATACCTAAGACTGATTCATGTTGATGTATGGCAGAAATCAACACAATATTGTAAAGCAATTATTCTCCAATTTTTTAAAAATTAATTTTTAAAGAAATTCCAAAGTAGACAATGAAATGGTGCTGGAGTCCGATCCCTTATTGCTACTGGGCTGCGGAATAAAACTTGAAGGTCAAATCTCTTTTCTTTTTAAACTCTTGCGTATTTGTCTTTTTCTTACTGATTTGAGAGCTGTCTATGTGAGAGATATTAACTCTTAGCTAATCCTCATATATGTGATATGAGGATTTTTTCACCAATATTTTCTGTACCTTGCTCTATCGATTTAAATTTTTTTAAATATTTTAACACACAAATATCTTTGTCTTTTCTGTAATGGTTTTCACTTTTCCTATCATACTTAAAAAGTTCTTCTCCACTCCAAAGTGATGTTAGCATTCATCTTTACTATGTTATTAGATAATATTAACATTCATCTTTATTTTAGCATTTTATTTCAGGATTTTTTTTTTTTTTTTTGGTGTTTGGTAGGAGTTTTGCACTGATTAGCTGGTCTGACAGATTTATCGAGGGGTCCATCTACCCCTGCCCACTATGAGTTCCAGGTGGTACAGTTATCATCCATAATTCACAGGTGTGTTTGGGTCTCGCGCTGAGCTTTGCCATTCACTCCAGCCATCCGCGTCTCTCACCAGCCCTCCTGTCCTCCTCTCTACAACTTGTTAATGTTTTGTCTAGGCAGCTTGATCCTCTTCAAAAGTGTCTTGTCTCTGGTTCACTCATGTGCCAAAAGAACAGGAGACTCAAGTTCTAAGCTCCCTTTAGTAATTTGATTGGAATTGTATTCATTTTTGAGATTAAGGGCCACTTTTCAAAGCCATTTTTTACTGAGGTATAGTTGATTTAAAATGTTGTGTTAATTTCTGCTGTAGAGCAAAGTGATTCCGTTACATATTTCTTTTTCCATATATATATCCTTTATACATAGTCTTTCCATATATATGTTCTTTTTCATATTCTTTTTCATTATGGCTTATCCTAGGATATTGAATACAGTTGCCTGTGCTATACAGTAGGTCCTGGTTGTTTCTCCAGTCTATATGGAACAGTTTGCATCTGCTCACCCCAGCCTCCCCGTCCCTCCCTCTCCCATCCCACCTCCTCCTTGGCAGCCACAGGTCTCCTCTCGATGTCTGTGAGTTTGCTTCTGTTTTGTAGATATGAAGAACTGCCTTTTAAAGTGCAATTAGGAGATTAAGTCCAGGAACATGGTGCGTCTTTCTGTTTCTTTCTTCTTTTAAAAATATTATATATGCCAATCACACCTTAATAAAAAAGATACAAGCAAATAAATAATAAAAATAAATGAAATATTGGTACAGCACAGTTCTTACTATCTTTATTCCCAATTATCTGATACTTTGATTGGTATTGTGGATATTTCCCATGATGTTCTATTTCTTACTTTTCATGTAAAAACAAACCTGTGCAGACAAACCATATTTAAGTGTATGGATTAAGTCCCAGAGTCCCTCTCACTGTCCCCCCGCCCAGGGCTCACACCTGCTAAGGCTCCTCCCAGATGGAGATGTTTTGTTTTTCCTTCTCTTGTTTGCTTCTCAATAACTGGGTCACCTGCACACACCACACCGCTGTTTGCAGCAGACAGTAAACACGGTGTGGGCCTGGGCTCACCCCACCTTCCCCTGGCTTGGCCATCACAGAGGGGTGGCCTTGATGCTCTCAGGGCTCCACTGAGGGACATTTTGGGGCTTTTCCTTCCTTCGCCTTCACACGCAACCCTCGGGGGACTCCCGCCTGGCCCTGGAGTGGGTGGCCTTTCTGCTTTGTCCCCTGCACACTCAGGGGGACAGGAACTGCCGGGGACCTTCCAGAAGGGATGTCCCCAGAGAACGCTGGTGTCAGCGTGCTCTCCCTGCCCACCTGGGCCTGGGTCCCAGCCCGCCAGACTCTCAGAGAGGCCAGAGAGTGGTTTGCGTCTGCCCAGGGGACTTGGGGCCACAGGGGGAGGCTGAAGACCCTGGTGTGGGGGTGCCCACCACAAGCCCTTTGACCTGGAAGCTCACTTCATGCTTTCTGCTCCTGCACTGTGGGGGCCAGGTCCCCATCCTGTTACTCCAGGATCACACTCTTCCCAGTGCCAGGCCATTGGCACTTCCCTGTCTGGCTCCCTTGTCCCCAGAAAGCAGGGGGCTCAACCTCTTGTCCACTCAACATGTCCTGAACCTGCAGAGGATGGGCCTGGTGGGGGCTGGGCCGGGCTGCAGCCTGTGGCCAGGAGACTCTAAAATCTAAGATGAGGTGGCCACTCCCAGACTTAGAGAAAATATGCAAAACACTTTTGCAACATCTGACAAAAATTTGTGTCTACATTGCTATATTTAAAATGGATACCCACCAAGGACCTACTGTACAGCACAGAGAACTCTGTTCAATGTCATATGGCAGCCTGGATGGGAGAGAAGTTTAGGGGAGAATGGATACATGTATATGAATGACTGAGTCCCCTCCCTGTTTACCTGAAACAATGTTGTTAATCTGCTATACCTCAATACAAAATAAAAAGTTGAAAAAATTTGTGTCTAGAGTATGTAAAGAATTACAAATCAATGATGCAAACTAACCAATTTTTTAAAACATGCAAGATACTTGGACAGATAGTTGGCACAGGAAAATACGCTGATGGACAATTCGCACAAGAACATCAGTCATCACGGAAACGTGAATCAAAGCCGCAGTGAGACGCCACCACTCACGGAGCAAAATGGTTGTAACCAGACGTCAGCAGGTGTTCTGAGGACATGGAGCAACTGGAACCCTCACGCGTTGCTGGTGGGAACAGAAAATGGTGCGGTCGCTTCGGAAAACTGTGTCCCTGAATTCACAGTGACACTGCTGCCGCTGCTGCTAAGTCACTCCAGTCGTGTCCGACTCTGTGCGACCCCATAGACAGTAGCCCACCAGGCTCCCCCGTCCCTGGGATTCTCCAGGCGAGAACACTGGAGTGGGCTGCCATTTCCTTCTCCAGTGCATGAAAGTGAAAAGTGAAAGTGAAGTCGCTCAGTTATGTCCGACTCAGCGACCCTAGGGACTGCAGCCCACCAGGCTCCTCCGCCCATGGGATTTGCCAGGCAAGAGTACTGGAGTGGGTGTCATCGCCTTCTCTGCACAGTGACACTAAGGCCCAAGAATTCCTCTTCTGGCTAATAACTTACCCACGAGAAATGAAAACCTTGGCCCAACAAGGGCTTGGATGAGAAGGTTCACATCAGCCCAGATGCCCTCCAACAGGTGAGCAGATGAACTAGCTCAGGGGTCCAGGTAGTACTGGAATGAAGTATCGGTGCTCGCAGCCTCACAGAGGAGCCCAAACGTACCTGGAGTAAAAGAAGTCAAACCCATGGAGGGTTCAGACCAGATGTCTCCCTTTGTAGAAAGTTCCAGAACAGGCACAATGAACCCACAGTGACCCAAACTAGGTCAGAGGTTACTTCCAGGAAGTGGCACCAGGGAGCTTTGTTGGGAGATGGATATGTTCTGTCTGGTGACGGGGTATGAGTTGCATGGGGCGGGTGAGGGGGCCATCTCAGACAGGCACTCAGATCTATGCACATCACAGCAGGAATTATATCTCATGAGAAATGCACAAGGTGGAATCAGGATTGCCAGGAGAAATCTCAATAACCTCAGATATGCAGATGACACCACTCTAATGGCAGAAAGCAAGAGAAACTAAAGAGCCTCTTGATGAAAGTGAAAGAGAAGAGTGAAAAAGCTAGCTTAAAGCTCAGCATTCAAAAAGCTAAGATCATGGCATCTGGCCCATTACTTCGTGGTAAATAGATGGGAAACAATGGAAACAGTGACAGACTTTATTTCCTTGGGCTCCAAAATCACTGCATATGGTGACTGCAGCCATGAAATTAAGATACTTGTTCTTTGGGAGAAAAGCTATGACCAACCTAGGCAGCATATTAAAAAGCAGAGACTTTATTTTGTTGACAAAGGTCTGTCCAGTCAAAGCTATGGTTTTTCCAGTAGTCATGTATAGATGTGAGAGCTGGACCATAAAGAAGATTGAGTGCTGAAGAATGGATGGTTTTGAATTGTGGAGTTGGAGAAAACTCTTGAGAATCCCTTGGACTTCAAGAAGATCAAACCAGTCAATCCTAAAGGAAATCAGTCCTGAGTATTCATTGGAAGGACTGATACTGAAGCTGAAGCTCCAATACTTTGACCACCTGATGTGAAGAACTGACTCATTGGAAAAGACCCTGATTCTGGGAAAGACTGAAGGCAGGAGGAGAAGGGGACAACAGAGAATGAGATGGTTGGACGGCATCACTGATTCTATGGACATGAGTTTGAGCAAGCTCTGGGAGTTGGTGATGGACAGGGAAGCCTGGCGTGCTGCAGTCCACGGGGTCACAAAGAGTTGGACATGAGTGAGCAACTGAACTGATGAAAGGCAAAACAGGACAGTCATGAAAGGAGCCTGCAGACTCATCTCGTCATGGCTGTGGTGCTCTAGAATTTCTACCTAAAGTCAAAGTGGGTTTTACAGAACCAGGGATCTAAGATTGGGACAAGAGAGGGTCCCCGCTGAGGCCTTTCCTGGCTGTTCCCTCCCAGGCTCGGAGCCCCCTCTCCAGCTTCAGTACCCAGCCTTGTCTTCCACTCCCAAAGGCTTTGTGGAACCCTAGTTGCTGGACCCTCCTCAGGGTTCCCTGTGCTATACAGTAGGTTCTTATTAGGTATCTATTTTATGTATGGTAGTGTGTTTATGTCAGTCCCAATCTCCCAATCTATCCCTCCACCCCTTATCCCTTTGGCAACCATAAGAATGTTTTCTACTTTCAGCAAATCCACCCCCAGACATACCCAGCATCGGACCATGAGCCCCTCCTCCACCTGGGCCAGGCCGCTGTGGCTCCCTGGTCACTGGGGTGACTTCCTGTTGAGCCTCCCAGTCTGGTTTCACTCTGAGGGGTGTCAGAATCCCAGGCTCAAGTCCACGGCTCTCATCACCTGCCTCTCCCCCTGCTCCCTCCTGCACACACCGCTGCTCAGACACACTGGGCTCCACGCCAGGCTGGCACCCCCGCAGGGCTTTGCCCCCGCCCCCCGGGAGCACATCCTCAGGGTCTCGGTTCAGGCCAGGCCGCTGTGGCTCCCTGGTCACTGGGGTGACTTCCTGTTGAGCCTCCCAGTCTGGTTTCACTCTGAGGGGTGTCAGAATCCCAGGCTCAAGTCCACGGCTCTCATCACCTGCCTCTCCCCCTGCTCCCTCCTGCACACACCGCTGCTCAGACACACTGGGCTCCACGCCAGGCTGGCACCCCCGCAGGGCTTTGCCCCCGCCCCCCGGGAGCACATCCTCAGGGTCTCGGTTCAGGCTCCTTCTCGCAGGCCGCCTCCCCTCCTGCTGCTGCAGAGCCCGACCCCCAGTCCCAGCCTGCCTGCCCTCTTCCTTCCTGCCCCGCTTTCTCATCTGCACTTTCCCCTCTGGCACACTCAGGCCTCTTTCTCTTCTCTGGGTCGTCAGTCTCCTGCCACTAGGCTAGGATTTTCTTGGGCAGGGAGCTTGGGCTGTTTCGTTCTCCTGGGACACTGGCTAGCACACAGGAGGTGCTAAATAAATGCTTCCTGTGGGTCAAGGAGTCACATTCATATCGCTCATGGGGCTCCTTTGTGTTCCGGCCGCTGTGGGCATGGGCCAAGCAGGATTTTCTTGGGCAGGGAGCTTGGGCTGTTTCGTTCTCCTGGGACACTGGCTAGCACACAGGAGGTGCTAAATAAATGCTTCCTGTGGGTCAAGGAGTCACATTCATATCGCTCATGGGGCTCCTTTGTGTTCCGGCCGCTGTGGGCATGGGCCAAGCTGGGCGTGTCTGCCTGGCCCTTGTCCACCTGCTGCCCTCACACCTGCCCCCACCTGCACCTCTGGGATACAGGGAAGGGTGTGCCCGCTGTCCTCTCGCTGATGCCTTTTATTCAAAGGAGGACATGAAGAAACCCTAGACCCTTCTGTCGTGGCAACACCACCTGAGCAGGGGGCCACAGGCTGGAAAAGTGTGCGCTCAACACAAACAAAAACAGCTGCGTCGCGTGCCTTCTCTCCATCGCCAAGAGATCTGTAGTTATTTGGAGAGTCCTTCCTGGCTTCACTGGCCCAATAAACTTGGCTTTGTTGGGCTATATGTTTATTTTTAAAATAAAGAAGAAGAAAAGAGGGATGTAACTAAGCACCCACCTCAAGAACCTGTAAGAAGGAGAGCAGAATGAACCCAAAGCAAGCAGAAGGGATAGCATGGTAAAGATAAGAGCAGAAATCAATCAAATTGAAAATGGAAAAACAACAGGGAAAACCAATGAAATGAAGAGCTTGTTCTTTGGGATTTTTTTTTTTTTTTAACCAGCAAACTTCCAGAAAAACTGACCAAAAAAAGAGATAGAGAAGACATAAATTTCCAGTCTTAAAACTGACAGAGAAAGTGTCACTACAGACCCTAAGGGCATCAAAAGGGAAATGAGGGGAGATTATGAACAACTGTGCACTCGTAAATTTGACCACTTACATGAAATGAACCAATTCCTAAAAAAGCACAACCTGCCACAACTTACCTGTAGAAAATAATTGGAACAGCCTGTAACTATTAAGGAGGTTAACTTCTTAATTTATCCCTTCCCCAGACCCAGATGGTTTCACTGGGGTTTCTATCAAACAGTTTAAAAAGTATTAACACTAATTCTACATATCTCTTCCAGAAAAACAAGGATGGAATATTCCCTGATTCATTGTATGAAGTTAACATCATCCTAATGCCAAAACCAAACAGTCACAAAAAGAAAACTATAGGTCAATATGTTAATACTTTGTGAATATAAATACAAAAATCCTTAACAAAAGTTTGGAAAATTTAGATTCAGTAAGATATACTATGGCCAAGTGGAGTGTATCCCAGGGATTCAAGGGTGGTTCAAAATTCAAAAACATCAATCCATGTAATTTGCCATATTAACAGGCTAATGATGAAAAATCATCTGGTCATATCAATCAGTGCCAAAAAGGCATTTAACAAAATCAACCCTGGGATTTCTTTGGAAGGAATGATGCTAAAGCTGAAACTCCAGTACTTTGGCCACCTCATGCGAAGAGTTGACTCATTGGAAAAGACTCTGATGCTGGGAGGGATTGGGGGCAGGAGGAAAAGGGGACGACCGAGGATGAGATGGCTGAATGGCATCACGGACTCGATGGACGTGAGTCTGAGTGAACTCCGAGAGATGATAATGAACAGGGAGGCCTGGTGTGCTGCGATTCATGGAGTTGCAAAGAGTCGGACACGACTGAGCAACTGAACTGAACTGAACTGAATACTCATTCATGATAAAAAGATGGCTGAATGGCATCACGGACTCGATGGACGTGAGTCTGAGTGAACTCCGAGAGATGATAATGAACAGGGAGGCCTGGTGTGCTGCGATTCATGGAGTTGCAAAGAGTCGGACACGACTGAGCAACTGAACTGAACTGAACTGAATACTCATTCATGATAAAAAAAAAAACAAAAAACAAAACACCTCTCATAAACATAGGAATGGAAGGGACTTCCTGAACATGATAAAGAACATCATAAATAACCTCCAGCTTTCCCTCTAGGGTTGGGAACGAGTCAAGGACATCTACTGTCCTGATTTTTATTCAGCATCGTGCTGGAAGTTCTGGCCTGGGCAGTGAGACAAAAAAAAAAGGAACAAAAGGCATACAACCTGGGAAGGAAGACATCAAATGGTTCCTGTTTACAGATGGCACAGTTTTCTTTGTAGAAAATCTCAAAGATTCAGTAACAAAACAAAACACTCCTAGAACAAATGAATCCAGCAAGCCTGCAGGATATGAGATGAACATGCAAAAAAAAAATCACTGGTATTTCTAAATGCTAACAATGAATATAGAAACACAAAAATTAAAATTAAAAGCACAAAACTATGTATGCTTGCTCAAAAAATTAAATTTTAGGTGTAAATATAACAAAACAGGTATAAAATTTTTTGAAACTACAACTTTTTGAAAGATTTTGAAAACTACAAAACACTGATGAAAGAAATTAATGAAGTCCTGAATAAATGGAGAAACAGGCATACATGAATTGGAAGACTCAATAAGTATATCAGTTTCCCCCAAACTGTAATTTCTACCAACATCCCAGCAAGAATTTTGTAGGTAGAGACAAGATTATTCTAAAATTTACATGGAAAATCAAAGAAACTAGAGAATAGCTAAAACTATTTTGAAAAAGAATTGGAAGAGTCGGTCTACTGGCTTTCTAGATTTATCATATATTAATAGTTACAGTCAGTTCACTTCAGTCACTCAGTTGTGTCCAACTCTGTGACCCCGTGGACTGTAGCACGCCAGGCTTCCTTGTCCATCACCAACTCCCAGAGCTTGCTCAAACTCATGTCCATTGAGTCAGTGATGCTATCCAACCGTCTCTTCCTCTGTCGTCCCCTTCTCCTCCCACCTTCAATCTTTCCCAGCATCAGGGTCTTTTCCACTGAGTCAGTTCTTCACATATCTCTGCTTTTGAATATGCTATCTAGGTTGGTCATAACTTTCTATTCCATTCTATGGTTTCCTTTTATTTCTTTGCACTGATCACTGAGGAAGGCTTTCTTATCTCTCCTTGCTATTCTTTGGAACTCTGAATTCAGATGGATATATCTTTCCTTTTGCCTTTTGCTTCTCTTCTTTTCTCAGCTATTTGTAAGTCCTCCTCAGACTATCATTTTCCTTTTTTCGTGTTTCTTTTTCTTGGGGGTGGTTTTGATCATGGCCTCCTGTACAATGTTATGAACCTCCATCCATAGTTCTTCAGGCACTCTGTCTATCAGATCTAATGCCTTGAATCTATTTGTCACTTCCCCTGTATATCGTTAGGGATTTGATTTAGGTCATACCTGAATGGTCTAGCGGTTTTCCTTACTTTCTTCAATTTAAGTCTGAATTTGGCAATAAGGAGTTCATGATCAGAGCCACAGGTCAGCTCCTGGTCTTGTTTCTGCTGACTGTGTAGATCTTCTCCATCTTCAGCTGTAAAGAATATAATCAGTCTGATTTTGGTGTTGACCATCTGGTGATGTCCATGTGTAGATTTGCCTCTTTGTTGCTGGAAGACAGTGTTTGCTATGACCAGTGCATTCTCTTGGCAAAACTCTGTTAGCCTTTGCCCTGCTTCATTTTGTAGTCCAAAGCCAAAGTTGCCTGTTACTCCAGGTATCTCTTGACTTTCTACATTTGCATTCCAGTCCCATATGATGAAAAGGACATCTTTTTTTGTTGTTAGTTCTAGAAGGTCTAGAACAGTTGAGCATGACTGAACAACTGAACTGAACTGAACTAGAAGGTCTTGTAAGTCTTCATAGAACCGTTCAACTTCAGCATTAGTGGTTGGGTCATAGATTTGGATTACTGTGATATTGAATGGTTTGGAAAAGAACCGAAATGATTCTATCATTTTTGAGTTTGCACCAAAGTATGCATTTTGGACTTTTTTGTTGACTATAAGGGCTGCTCCATTTCTTCTAAGGGATTCTTGCCCACAGTAGTAGATGTAACAGTCATCTGGATTAAATTCACCCATTCTGGTGCATTTTAGTTCACTGATTCCTAAAATGTCAATGTTCACTCTTGCCATCTCCTGCTTAACCACTTTTAATTTACCTTGATTCACGGACCTAACATTCCAGGTTCCTATGCAGTATTGCTCTTTACAGTATCGGACTTTACTGCCCTCACCAGTCACATCCACAACTAGGCATTGCTTTTGCTTTGGGTCATCTTCTTCATTCTTTCTGGAGTTATTTCTCCACTCTTCTCCAGTAGCATATTGGGCACCTACCAGCCTGGGGAGTTCATCTTTCAGTGTCATATCTTTTTCTCTTCTCATACTCTACATGGGGTTCTCAAGCAAGAATGCTGAAATGGTTTGCCATTCCCTTCTCCAGTGGACCACATTTTGTCAGAACTCTCCACCATGACCCATTCGTCTTGGGTGGCCCTACACGGCATGGCTCATCATTTCATTGACTTAGACAAGGCTGTGGTCCATGTGATTAGTTTGATTAGTTTTCTGTGACTGTGGTTTTCATTCTGTATACCCTCTGATGGATAAACATAAGAGGCTTGTGGAAGATTCCTGATGGGAGGAACTGGCTGTGGGGAAATCTGGGTCTTGTTCTGATGGGCTGGGCCACGCTCAGTAAATCTTTAATCCAATTTTCTATCTGTGGGTGGAGCTGTGTTCCCTCCTTGTAGTTTGGCCTCCTTCAAAAGGACCTACAGTAATCAACTATTTGGGGTACAGATGGATGGACAGACATAGAGATGAATGGAACAGAATACAGAACTCAGAAATAGGTCCACACAAATATGCCCAATTGATTTTTTAAAAATTAAATAATTTTTATTTTGCTAAAATACACGTAACTACTTCAGAGTTTAAAATTCAGGAGCAATTAATACATCACAGTTCACTTCAGTTCAGTCACTCGTGTCTGACTTTGTGACCCCATGAATCGCAGCATGCCAGGCCTTCCTGTCCATCACCAACTCCCAGAGTTCACCTAAACGCATGTGCATTGAGTCGGTGATGCCATCCAGCCATCTCATCCTCTGTCATCCCCTTCTCCTCCTGACCCCAATCCCTCCCAGCATCAGGGTCTTTTCCAATGAGTCAACTCTTCGCATGAGGTGGCCAAAGTATTGGAGTTTTAGCTTCAGCATCAGTCCTTCCAATGAACACCAGGACTGGTCTCCTTCAGAACGGACTGGTTGGATCTCCTTGCAGTTCAAGGGACTCTCAAGAGTCTTCTCCATCACCATAGTTCAAAAGCATCAATTCCTCAGTGCTCAGCTTTCTTCACAGTTCAACTCTCACAGCCATACATGACCACTGGAAAAATCATGGCCTTGACTAGACAGACTTTGTTGGCCAAGTAATATCTCTGCTTTTCAATATGCTATCTAGGTTGGTCATAACTTTCCTTCCAAGGACTAAGCGTCTTTTAATTTCATGGCTGCAATCACCATCTGCAGTGATTTTGGAGCCCCCCAAAATAAAGTCGGACACTGTTTCCACTGTTTCCCCATCTATTTCCCATGAAGTGATGGGCCCAGATGTTATGATCTTCGTTTTCTGAATGTTGAGCTTTAAGCCAACTTTTTCACTCTCCTCTTTCACTTTCATCAAGAAGCTTTTTAGCTCCTCTTCACTTTCTGCCATAAAGGTGGTGTCATCTGCATATCTGAGGTTATTGATATTTCTCCTGGCAATCTTGACTCCAGCTTGTGCTTCTTCCAGCCCACATTTCTCATGATGTACTCTGCATAGAAGTTAAATAAGCAGGGTGACAATATACAGCCTTGACGTACTCCTTTTTCCTATTTGGAACAAGTCTGTTGTTCCATGTCCAGTTCTAACTGTTGCTTCCTGAGCTGCATATAGGTCTCTCAAGAGGCAGGTCAGGTGGTCTGGTATTCCCATCTCTCTCAGAATTTTCCACAGTTTCTTGTGATCCACACAGTCAAAGACTTGGCATAGTCAATAAAGCAGAAATAGATGTGTTTCTGGAACTCTCTTGCTTTTTCGATGATCCAGCAGATGTTGGCAATTTGACCTCTGGTTCCTCTGCCTTTTCTAAAGCCAG